>JAHZMT010004375.1:0-12809 GCA_027743785.1 Sinhomidia bicolor
AAAAAAAATGTCCTCTAAAATCGTGAATTTTGATAAAAATATATTTAAAATATTAACCTTTATCCAAGGTCGCTGTCCATTTTCAATGTAGCCGTGTGCAATCCAAAAGTTACTTCCGTTTGAAACATCCAACATGGATGCTAAAATTGTGTCCTTTTCAACAACCTGACACGCTTGTTTGTTGGTTTTAATGTATAGACATATTGTCGGCGTTACTTCTTCAAGAGAATTTGGCCTCAAGTCATATCCCTTTACCTCGCGGTAACGCATTTTAAAACATCCAAGAGCATCGTAACAGTCCCCATGATGTACACCTTTTTTGAAAATATGGATTTGTTTAATATTTTTGATTTTATTGATTTATGCCACTGTTCAAAATTTTTGTCTGTTCCACAATACCTGGCCACTCGGAACTATCTGTGAATAACCACACTCTATTTGGCATGCCAAGATTGGTATAGTTAGTGCTATCATTGTAATAATTATCAAAAAATATGGGAGCACCAATTAAGTAAAATAGTGTCCGAACTAGAGCATCCAGACGAGATCCGTCACCAAGTACTAAATGCATGATGCCAATCAAGCGTGCTCCAATGATATTACTCCCCACTTTCAAGTTTAAGGTAAAAATGAATGGAAGTCAAAGGAAATGTAAATAATGTTTTCCACCACATTTTCATTGTCTGTGTGATTATGGACATAGTTGATGCAACTATCGATAATTACCCACATCATTTATTTTGTGTGTTATGGGCTGATAGAGTCAAAGGGTAACGAGAGTGGTTATCATATGAAGACAGTATCTCTACAATTTATTGCATTAACATTGGATATGAATTTGGGATTGGAATGTATCTAGTAAATTAGTTAACAGTCCATCACAAAGTTACAATTTCTTACTGTGATAATTGTAATATATACATATATGCAGTATATTTTTCTTGCTCGACTTTATTTAGAATGATATAAAATTAATATTTACATACATACTTCAATACTGCACTGAGAGCATCACGAATCTTCGGGTTTGTTTGATATGGCTTGTTAAATGGCGCATCAAGTTAGAACAAACGTAGCGTTTCTTGACAAATTTCTTTGATGTTTTTTACGAGGATGACCTTAGCCCATCATATAATTTTGTGGAACTATATATTTCATTCATGTACAAAAGTGAAATGTTAATTTTAAACTTAATAATAAAAGACGCAACAAATTTATAATCTTCTTTGTAAATACACTGACTGAGTCTGCATCACTGCAGTAGTAGCTAATTAAGTTGACTAGCTACATACAGACGTTGTGCTATAAAACTACTTCGTCATTTTTATTGTCACTGCGGTAAAATGCTTGTTAAATGAGAATCAGGGCAGCGTGCGAAATAAGTTCATAAATACCATGGTATATAAATAAATCGTATAATTAGCTACAGTATACGAAATCAATCGAATATAACTCGAAAGTTCTCAAAACATGAGATTATCAGTGCAGTTTTGAACTCGAATGGGAATTAGATAGTGCTGTTGCCTTACTGTCGCTAAAATTATCAATGAATCATATAGAAGTTAAACAGGTACGCGGAGCTAAAGAAGAAATAAAATAGATTTTCAAACTACATTTATATACTTGTTTACGCTTTCATGTATTTTGCATGTTAGTACTATACTACATAAAAAAGGCGACTATCTTCATTCAGAATTGTTGCGGTATATGTACATGCAACAACAAACTCCAGGTTGACACTTTCTCATACACGTAGAAAAACGATATTTTCAATCTTCGTCTTTACAAATGCTTAATAACTCGTAAATAATATTGAATAAACTAATCAATTAATTATCAATCTTCATGGTCAAGACTTTGTCATCATCTCAAACTACAGAATATTATGATAATATATGACAAGGAATGCATCGCACTGTTATGATGAATAAAATAAAATGTACACGTATACAATACGCACAAGTACACAAGTTTGCTTGACTTTTTTAAACGTTTTAAAAGAATGATTTAAACATAAAAATTTATAAATTCCAATCAAATTCTAGAGGCAAATGTTGTTTTCTTTATTTTAGGTAGTGGCACCAGTAGTAATGTATAGGCTGTATGTACACAACAAGATAACTGTAGTAGGTAAACAGACATTAAAATAATATCGGAGTTTCATTAATTTGTATTAAGTCAACACAGAAATATTATCGTCACAAATAGACTTTGTAATGCTGCTTCCTTTTCAGCATAAATAAAATGCATATATTACAAATAATGAATTAAGTTCAATTTTTTTTATCTAAATGGCTACAAGTGGCAGAGTATATTTTACAATGATGTATATATTAAATTAAGCACTTAGTCTTTTAGTCTATATAAATTTTGTCAAAATTTACTTATTTTACTGAGGTCTCTTAAACAAGCTGTTAATGATTACTTCTCCAAAAGAAGGTTGTCTTTGTTGCTGAAATGCATCACTACGTGTTGTAATGGAGTGTTGTGGTTTTTGGTCTTGACCTTGTTTAAATATTTTTTCAATATTTGTCTTGAGAAATGCTTGAAAGAATGCATTGATTCCTTGATTAACTCCCTCCAGATCGAATGGGTTACGTGACGTGGTAAAAGGGGTAAAGGGTTTTGGAGTGGTAAATGGTAAGATTTCAATTGGATTTCTTCCTGGTACGCTGCCAAATATATTGTTGTTGTTGTTGTTAATGCTATTACCACTGCCTAAACTATTGCTGGAACTGCGACCAATGTTGTCTAAAATGGCGTTGATTGAATCAAATGGGTTGGTCACGGGCTTAAAGAACGAAGTTGTGGGTGCAGGTGTTGTAGTGGTTGTAGTGGTAGTTGTCGTTGTGGTGGTTGCATTTGTGACAGGAAGAACTAATAATGGTGGTATCACATTGTTCGACTGTCTTATAGCTTCACTTCCTTCATTGAAACTGCTTTGTAATCTTTGAATAAAGTTTCCAATCGCAGTAAATGGTCCATCTTGTGGAGCTGGGTGTGGTGCTGACAATACCGTAACCTTAATGTCGAAAACATTTCAAATAAATTTTTAAATGTATATTACCTTGCTTAATTATGTATATTCAAACGAAATTAGAAGCGTAAATTTCCCACAACCAAACTGAAATCTTTCAACAAAGTAATGCACGTACCAATAACGCTGAGAATAAAAATGTTAATTTAATTGAGTTTTCCATTTTTATCACCACTAAACTATATTTATTCCATTAAAACAATGTTCTCTTGCGATGTGGTGTGATCCCTTAGAGGATCAATAAGAATCTGATTTCAGAGGTAACAGTTTTGTCCTAATTTTTGCTTTGACATGACTGATGAGGAATCTAATTTGTACTGGCCACATACATATTATTCTGTTACATCTGCAACGCAACGTTAAAAAAGTGTAAAGGATTACGTAAAGTAAAGGATGCGTTGCCGCGATTACATTGAGCATTTTTCACATGAGAGTTTCCACATCAAGGGTCTTTGCATTTATTGTGATAAAGGTACCTTTGCAAATGTACTATGTCCTGCTGCAGGTATAAAAAATGCATGAAAAATTTCATGAACCAGTGGATGAATGGATCAAGATCATCTGTGGAGTTTTTAGGTCTAGACCTTTGCGTTCAACCGATGATTGGACTACACTTTATTGTTTTTTGTTATTCTTCTAGCAATAATAATCAGAAACTTTGCCGCAAAATACGTAGAAAAGTCATGCAGCAGACTTTAGTAAAAATTGGTTTTTATCTATTTATTTTGTACAATCTTCTCACATCATATTTAATGACAAATGTCCAATAGATCGTGAGACGAGAGTTGTAAATAATGAGATGAGATTAACAGCAGTATAGCACAATAAGCCCCCACACAGGCATCATAATACACAGTTTATATAGCCTAACCAACAGTCCTTAGAAGATAATGAATGTTGGCACGTAAAATTTCACGCTTTGCTGATTCATATTTGCTTGTCTGATTCATATTTAGTTCTAAATTCGCAAAGCAAGTAAGCTTGTCAAAATATTGATACGACGCATTGAAAATTTGAACACAACATTGTTATTATTGTTTGTCTACACATGTCCATGGAGGTGTTTATTATCTCGATAAGACGTCATTAGTATTCTGTATGTCGCTGTTAAAATATTTTTTTAGACGTGCTATGGCACATCCTATAAATTATCAATGGACCAAATCGGATATGCCTACTTATCTAATGCAATAATGCTGCAAATTCGCTTTATATAAACTACTGTGTCTCGGAGAGATAAATGCTCATTTTACATTTGAATGACTGCAAAACAATCATCTTAATAAGAAAACGTGACCTGAAGAAAAATAAACTACAGATAGAACTTAATTTGGCGATTTATTTCATTCATTTCAGTGACATGACAAAACAAGCCTGTGTGGATCTAGAACGATTTACTTGAAATTGTAACTGCACTTGAAAATGCCTACAAATGAACTTGAAAAGAATAATGACCCAATAATCACCACTGGTCATTTTTTATAACTGTAGTAATTGGGGAAATTGTGATTTTTATTGAGCTGGTCTCTTGCTTGAACGAATAGTTACCTAAATTACGTTTAACATAAGCTTGTGGTGGCAGTAATAATAAAAGCTGGAAGGTAAAAAATCTGATAATTCGCACGAACGATTGTTCCAAGCACCAGCCAATGATAAAGTTAGTATTGAGCAAATATTTAATTTGAGTAGCCGGAACTCTGCGGTTTCCCTCGTCGTACATATATTGTATATGCATCTAATCGTTAACATCAAATATGAAAAGCGATAAGAAAACTGTTTATTTAAAAACGTATTTTGCTGTTTGTTGTGGTTTTGACTACCTTAGTTGTGGCGGTGGGTGAGGAGATGGTAAGGTAAGCGTTCATGCTGTTTACTTTTAGCATGATTATTATTGTGAATATATTGTGCCACTAATCGCCAGTGTAAATAGTGATAAAATATTGTAAGTAGGTTATAGGTTATAAATTGCAATTTGAGGTTGCAGTATTAATATTTGTCACTTCTAAGTATAAAGATTTTATGGACATTTTATCAAAGTCATGCCGGAAATATAAAGTTACGTAAATTCCCCACAGACCATTGACCAATGTCGCTTTCATTAAAACAGCTATGTGGATCTTGAAACCTAGCTATTTTTTACCAAAAATAATTTAAAATGGACATAAAGAAGTCGCAACGACTAAGTCAATATCTTACTGTAGTTAGTGACATGGTTCAATACAATGATGTTGGCACACATATGCTGGAATGTGGAATATTGTCAGCAGAGGAGCACGAACTTCTTCAACGAAAACTTAGGAAAGAAGGAAATGGTGGTGTCATGAATGAACTTCTGACAATGGTTAACCTAAGGTTAGTTTTTAAAACTTGTACGTATAAGAATATTTCATGTTTTCCTGAAAAATAAAATAATCACTTTAGTTCCACGTTACTGTAACAGACGAGGAGGATTCGATGCTTTTCTACACGTTTTACGCAGTACCGACTACCAATGGGTGGCAGAACAATTGGACCCTGGAAAAGTCTATACAGGTAGGAAACACCTCTTCTGATCCCGAATTATTCAAACTGGTTTTGAAAATTTCATTTCAAACATTCTTGTTTCTAGAGACTTCATCATCCAGTAATACAACGGTAGGAAGCAGGAATGCAAAAATGCAAAATCTAATAGCCAATGTTCGGCAAACAATAAATAGAAAAAGTGAACCAATCATTTCTGATTCTAGGAAAACGTCTGACGAGCAACTTACTTTCATGTCTTATCGTGGTACTGTTGAATTTTTTTTACCATATTCTCTTTAATGCCTCTCTCCAATTAAAGCATCTCTCTATTTATAGCAGTCCCTTTTAAGCAAAAGTTTCGCTGTTTAGCAGCTGCTATAATTAGAGGGAATACGGTACACAACCGCATTCCTGTATGGCATTTAACCTTAATTATAAAATTCAATGTTTACCTGCAATCAAAATCTTTTATTTTAAAAATTTATTAGGTAGTTGTCCATTAGAGATTTCCATTAACCCAGGACATTACATGGATGTCCACCAGAGACAAGAGTTCCCTCAAGCAACTGAGCAACCAAACCGTAAAACTGAGGTTTCTCAAGCACCTCTGACAAAAAATGAGATCGCCATTCAATTGATGAATTTAGAAATAAACGGCAATGATCAGAATTTAAACGCTGTCGCACTGGTAGAAAATGTGCCCGGATCATTAGTTGACAACTCAGCAACAACAGACTATTTTACAAACCTTGCCAAAAGACTCGACGTCCCATCAAAACTTAAAGTTATTCAAACCGGAAAAATTTCCAAAAAGGGAAGAAGGGGCAAAGTGAACAATAACAAGGTCAAATTGGAATTCCAGTCAGAGGACATAAGAAACAACTTTATCCAAACCCTCAAGGACTTTATTGTAAAATTAGAACCAAGCGACGAGTTGTATCATACTGTTAAACAACTGAACATTGTTGTTCCAAATACAAAAGACAAAAAATTTGCAGCATCTGCTAAGAAACGGTCAAAAAAACACGACAAAGACAAACTATCAGAAGCTTGCCTACCACGTTCCAGCAGCATCAGCACTACTGCTACTGCTACCACAAATAATGCTACATGTTTGCCATCCGAGCTTTCATCAAAAAAGCACTGGTATCAACAACGATTTAGTCTAAAGTCCTGGAAAAAGAAGAAACGACTAACCAACGACGTTTCATTAAAATTATAATGAAATAGCGTAGTCCCTGTCGTCTATCATTAGTCATTTGCCTTCATTTTGTCCATTATATAAAATTAAATACAAGGCAGCTTTTTAAGGTAAAAGTACATACGGGTTCATGGCAGTTTACCATATTATCATTTTACAATTACATAGACGCTGGATAAACCAGTTCCGAAGTTCTGTATGTAAAGTTATCAAGGGAAAAGGGAATCTATTTTTATCTCTGCTGCTGCTGCGCTGGCCAATGGCTAGCTGCGGCTAAATGCTTGGCTTTTTTGGCTGTTGTGTCTCTGGTGAAGATTCCTGCAAACTGCTTGTCGTGCCATCTTTCAAAACAGCGATACATAAGCAAGGTCTAAACAAAACTACGCTACGTTGTGCGTGTAAGCACGTAGTATATTTGAGAATTTGAGTAAAAAATGAACAGCTGAATGTTATTCCGCACTTCCAATAAAATTATGTCTCGCACAAAACATATTTGATACAATTTTATTTCTTTAAAGTACATTACATTAAATGTAACATAAATTAGAGGATAATACGCATTTAGCATAAAAGGATTACGAGGTAAATAAGAAAAAATACATAGATTAAAACTTGTGTAATAACAAAAGACTGCACCACACCGCCTGTATACAAAAAAAATGTATAGCTTGTTAGTAGTTTGTTGAATATTATTAAGAAAACTTAAATAGGGAAATGAATACTTGGTTTTGTACCGACACGGTTAATATTAATAAAGAAAAAAAATCAAGAAGTGGTTATCTTTCCAAAATGTTTATTTGGTGACATAGGTAGTATGTGCTGCTGGGTGTTATCTTGTCATTGTTCTGTATTTTGTACATGATGATGTAGAGAAATGTGGTTGTGGGGAAAATAAACTCTTCATTGGTGGGGTTGAAAAATAAACACTTTAAATACACTTTACAAACAGTTCTAACGACGACACACTGGACACACTTGCATTTAGAACATTTTTTGTGTTCGTAGAAAAAGTAAATGAGCAAGACTATTTGCTGGAGTATGAAATGACATTAACTGGAGAAATATGAAGTGAAATATTTATTGGATATTCTTTACTAGACCTTCATACACATTATTTTTCTTAACCTCTGGTGCTACTATTAATATATACAACCCTTTTGCCCAAGTTAACTTGTTCAAAATAAATAGAAAAGCTTGGGTGTCATACATGTACCTACAATAATAGTCAATTAATTCATACCTGTGGATAGGTACTGAAAATTGAAAATTGCATGTTTGACTACAAAGACTTTTGGTACTGTTAATGGTCAACAGTAAATTATCAGGTTTGTGCATTTTCCAAGCACGTAGTGAAAAGCAGCTTTAATTTAGATAAGTGGTTTAAACTTTAAGTGAATAAATGAGGATGGCGACTGCTATTCTGGGTAGTGAAGGGTCGGAAACCCTGGAAGGTGACCCTTATCGATTTGATAAACCAAACAGTCCAACAGGTTCCGGTGGAGGGAGTAGCAGTGACTGTGAGCATTTTGAAAATCGAAAATCTATTGAGCGATATATAAAGTTTTTTACATTGAAAAGTGTACAAGTTGTTGTTCAGAGTCGCCTGGGCAAGAAAGTTAAAACCGAGAGCAACCCTAAATCTTCAGGAAATGATTGGGTGAGTATTTAGAGCAATAATGACAGTTGACTATTAATAAAAATGTAACAGTCATCAACAGCGTATCATATTTAATTTAACTGTGTGATCTCTATTTCAGTTTAACCTAAACATTGAGGACAACCAGGAGGTTGCGGAGCAAACTAAGGATGCACTGAAAAGCCAATCTAATGAAATCCCTATTGTAATCGAAATAAGTTTGCAGTCAACGACAGACCCTAACACAAAACTTGTTTTGGAATTGTGGTCCATTCTTTTTGATCGAAGCTCTGATTACAGCCCGAACAATGCTCCTCGTGTTAAAAACAATGTGTACAATAAACTGACTTTGCTAATTAAAAGTTTAATTTGTGTTACAAGAAGTTTGCCAGCCTATAGACTAAGTAGAAAGTTGAATATGAGTGATGAGGAAGAATTTAAATTGTACTATAATGTTTTTTCTGCGATATCGCTCTTCAAAGGAGAACGAATCGGACTTTTCAAAGGAAAAGTTTTGCCTCAAGGAGCATCTTCGCCACCTAAAGATACAAGAGAAACTGGAATACTACATGAGTATATTGACTATGGAAATGTTCTGGGCGAGGGATATAAATTTAATCAACTTGGAAAGGTTTATTATTAGTTAAAAAACAAAATTCGTTGCAACATACACAAATAAACTTTACTGACTTTACTAATTGTGACAATTTAAATTTAGGTTCCTACTACCTTTGGAACTCTAACGTTGGAGTTAGCATATCGAACCAAAATGGAACTTTCCTCAAACTTCAGCCAAGATTGTCCGTATTTTAATACAGGAGCGTCTGCAGCTTCCAATATCAATAAATTGATGATTAAATCTGATCATTATGCTATTGAAAATCCTCCTCTTGAGAGGTAAATATTAATGAGTACTACTAGATATAAAACAGGGTAATGTAAAAATAATGTTTTGCAATTATTATTATTGATTTAAAAACAAATCTTGCTTTATTTTAATTTTAGTACTGTACTGAAAGGGATTGGAAGGCAAAGAAATAGAAGCACCCCTGTGACATTTGGATTAATGGGGAGAGAAAATATGAGACCCCTTGTACCTGGTAGCCCTAAATATGGAGGCAGTCCATCATCGTCCCCTGTAACGACATCCAAAAAGAATTTAGCTGCTGCATTTGTTGATGATCCTACCTTGTTCAGTCCTATTGACGAAGAAGCAGATTTTGATGACATGCCTTTGGGTACTTTATTGAAGAAATCAATGTTGTCACAGAAAGCACAGCAGCAGCAACATGGAAATGAGAAAACCAATGCTGCCAATGCACAAGTAGCTGCCAGCCAGCGAAATTCCAAGACTCTAACTAATGAAGGGACTGTCACACTTGTTACGGAACAGGACGAATCTAGCAACGATTTTGTGCTTGTGGATTTGGTACGTTATTTTCAAATGTCTTGGTGTTTCAAAGTGCACCGTCAAGTTTTGTAACTGAGCAGATATCGTATTTTGAGTTTTGTCTTGTTTTGTAGAAAGCACTACCATTTGCCGGAGGTGTGAATACGTCTTCCGGTAATGCTGATAGTTCAGATCCAATTCAATTCTTTCAGGAAGTACAGCAAGCCCCAATGTCATTGGAAAGTTTACCTCCTCCTCCAACTGGTGATGACTCTGGAACCCTAATTACCGATGCAGATTTGAAATCATTTGAATCCGAAATGGTCATTTTTGACGATTTTGTCAAAAAGCTTATATCAACAGATCAGTCACCGGGAGAATAATCATATTTGAAACATTTTTATTTACTTTTTCTTAAATACTAAATATTTTCACACGCTATTGTTGGCAAATGAATTTTAACATAATATATTTCTATGTAATATAAATACTGTTAATATAAGTAGCTGCATAATAATGTATACCTAATAGTATGTATATTATTGTGATGTTGTATACTCGTAAGCGCAAAATCCTTATTTATGTTTGAGGCATAACTGAGCTGAAGCTAAAATACACTATTCGCAATATTTTTATTCACACCACTTAAAAGTTTTGAATAGCTTGTCTCTTATTACATTTATTTTTATTTTATATTACGTTCATTTTGAATGAATGATGCAGAATCACACAATTGGTAAACCTGGGTTGTTTCATTTAAGTTGATTTCCGCATGTGTGTTCAGTGGCAGTGGTATGTTTACAGTACCATGTCCAATCCCTGATACACGAAAAACGGGAATCATGTGATCTGTTGCAAACCGTTGTTGTACAAATTGTATTAGCTGCTGACTATCTGGATTGGTAAAGTCCCCAAAAACAACAGCTTGAACACCGTCAAATATACCAGCTTGTGCCAAATGTGTCAGACTGCGTTCCGCGGAATACGCTGCGACACTGATGTCCTCAAGAAACAAAATCTTGTCTTTGCTTTCAATTTCCCACAATGTACCAATGCTTGCCTCGACCAGGGTCAGATTTCCTCCCACTAAAGGTGCATTAATTGGAGTTCTTAACGGTTCTCCCTCATCTAGTCGTACCAGTGCGGGGTAACAAATACTTGTCACGCTGTTAAATACTAGACCTTCTAGCGTTACAACACTTTCTGAAGATGGGTCATAAGAGCCATTTACAATACCTTCAAGCATTGGACCGTGTATGGTGGACCAATTGTACTTATTTTGTAAGTAAATATGCAAAACTGTAATGTCACTATAGCCAATAAATAATTTTGGCGTAGGTGGCACCGTTGGAAGACTTTCTTCGAGGTACTCAATTAGTCGATTACAGCCAGATCCCCCTCTTATGCACCATATCACTTTGCAGTTGTCGTTCAATATGGCAGAAATGAGATCGTTGGCACGAAATCCGTCGAAATTTGAATAAAACGGTTCGTCTGAGTTGTAAATGTTATCTGTTATTTGCGGTACCAAACCCAGTGATTCTATGTAATTCTTGATTAGCTGTAAATTTTGTGCCGTGCCTTTTCCTCCCGGAGCAACCACACGAACCAAGTCTCCTTGCTTAACTTTGAAATTTTCCATTTTCAAATTTTCAAACAATCAGCACACAGGTTTATTATCAGTGATACTCGCTGTGGTTTTTTATAATATTTGAATATGCATTCTTAAATGGTATCAACCTAGCCTTATATACCTATAGGGGAATGGCTTGCTCCAGACCAAAAATTACAGACATTGTCGAAAATGTTTGCAAATCGCAGTGACACAAATACCTCGTTATTTTTAATATAATTTGAGTACATAATCTCTAAACAAATAAAATTCCAATATTTTTGTTCGTATTTGGATAATTAGTGGAGTTTTTTACATAGTTTTTTTTATTGAACTGCTGATAAGAATACTTATTTGGAACAAGTTGCAGTAAATTAGCACATTAGCAATGATGAAACGTAGAATCAGTTCACAAAACCCTCTCTGTCATTAGTCATTATATATTTGTATTACGCATGCTACGCATAAAGTTACATGAAATTCTAATGTGTTCACCGTTATGGCGAAACCAAATTTATAGTGGCAAGTGACAAATAGTGCATAATTTGTAAAAGCATCTGCTCCATGTCCAGCAGTGTTGTAATCACTGTAGTCCGTAGCCCCGTAGCGTTCCCAATCTCCCAGCAGCAGAATATACGTGTCGAACTGAGGAAACTTGAATTGCTTCTAGTCTATAGTTGAGTTGCCCCATTTTTGGCAAATCATGGCAGCATAGCTAATAGTATAGATGTGGCAATGTGGCAGTCTGACCGAACTGAAACTAAATCTTATAACTACTGTTAGAATTTAAGCTTAACGAAACAGTGCTACGTGTCCAATGCAATATTTTGACTTGCATAAGAAAATACAGAAAAAGAAAAAATGTAATTATGTACATACACATGGACAAAACATTAGAAAGAAATGTTACGCTTTATTATATGCATATCTCAGTAAAATGGCTTTTCTTGGCTGAAATATTAAAATTATTACATAAAATTGAATGAAATTAAAAACTATTTGTAAAAAGTGTTAATGAAACGCTTAAACAAGCTATTTGTCCAGATGCACGTGTGTAAATACGTGTAATTGAACTTAATGTACTTCAAATTTGCACTAATCACAAGCTTGCAAGCTTAAAACAACTAATTGTACATCCAGTTTTTCAATTGAGTTTCACTTACTGCAACACAGCAATACCTGGCGAATGTATAAAAGCATGAACAACGAATTGATGAAACATTCAGTTTGTGTTTTCCATATTCGTAAGTTAGTCACTAGTGCGGAGAGACGAGCATTAATGACAAGTTTTCTCGAACACATTGTGGCGTGTTGATTTCTTAAACCGCAATAGTTGCAATTTTTACTTTCAACAATTTCAATCAAATCTCTGGAACGGAACAGTGAATATGTTGCATACTGCACTGCATCTCAATTTTTGGATACTTTAAG
>JAHZMT010004376.1:0-25599 GCA_027743785.1 Sinhomidia bicolor
GAAAAATATGCCATGATGAGTAAGTCTTTCTTTCTCTTTTCTTAGTTTCTTCCTGCTTTTCCTTAATAAAGGAAACTTTTAATAGGGAAGATTAGAAGCTAAAAAAAGAGCAAATGACCGAATGTTCTTACTTGTGCTCTTTAGTGTACTCAAACTTCGTAACTTTATCGACAGTAGACTTTCCTGACTGTCCCGCCATAGGCCTAATGAGCTTCTTCATAAGCTAGCTATCATTTGTTTCATTTTTTCGCTTGATTTATAACAAAGCAAGTTATTTTCTAATAATTTTCTTGGAAAAATAAAAGAAGGTGCAAGGATTTTTTGAGAAAATTTCAAAAAGGGTTTCATCTGAGCGTGGCTTGTAGTAAAGATAAAAGCTTTTCTACTCTGCTCTCTAGCTGCTGATAATCTTTATCGTGCAAAACTAGGCTTTCTCGTTTCTTTCGGTTTTCAAATACATGGCTAATGTACAACTGTATCTAGTTTTCAGCCATTTTGATGTTGCTACTTTCATGCTTTCTGTAATCCATTTGAACAGTGTTTTTGCTTTCTCGAAAATTGTTCTCCCTACTTTCTAATTATTTTGACATTGACCTTGTCAGAAAACTCATTTGGGCTGTGTAGTTAGACGCCTCGATTATCCGTTAGAACCAGGCAAGCGTTTAGGTGAACTTCATGCATGATTTTTCCAATGAAGGCAAGAAAATCAACTGGAATACTGTAGAGAGCAATTATTTAGATGCGGATTATATGAGTTAATAAAGTGTCATGCCATGTTCAATTTCATGTTGCTAAAGTGTCGCATGATGTTATAATCTACGTACATATGTATATATAGTCAACAGCAAAAACTTTCAACTTTTGCGCAATTTTGAAAATATGTAAGGATAAACCAAAACTATTGAACCGTTTACAGCCTTCTGACCTTGTTGTGGACCAGCGTGTTTGTAATTCTGTAGAACGACTTGTTTGGCTATCTCATTTAATTACGGACTAGCAGCAAACTTTTCGAGAGATTGGCTAAAATTATTACAAATGGCAATAGTGCTTTTGCAAGAAAGCATTGCAAATAGAGCTAATAACATATTATGTTGTTTTCAATAATGCACGCGTAGAAAGTGCTTGTAAAATTAATGACTACGTTTAGACTTGACGAGTTTTGCTGAACTTGAATCGATACTAAATCAGTGTCTTTTTTGAGAATTGTTGCATTGTATTGCATTATTATTATTATTACTGCTACTACTACTACAACATACTTGCATGTAACGAACAGTGTGTAGGTGGAAAAATAACAGACCCAAGCATTCAATTTAAAATGCCGTCAATAGTGAATGGCCATCCATTGTCCTAATTTCAATCATGTTTCTGGCTATCCATTAACAAGTACAATGGATATACAACGAGGCTGTTTTCTAAAGTCTAGTGTCATGCATTATCATACAAGTCTTCTCAAGTAAAAGTTTGAAGTTGGAACAAAAAGTTCATTCATGTAGTTTTGCAACTTATTACTCTCACAACTCTTTCTGCAAAACGCAATTCAGTTGACAGGTACATAGTTTTGCATGAGCCTTCACACAGTAATATAAAAGTTAAATAGAAATAATACTCACTCTCAAACTTAACACGAGGACATTTCCTGTAGAAGAACCTTCTGTCCTTATAAATGAATACATATTCCTACTGACTATACATTTTTTGAAAACTGCACAGTTTTTATTAGCTTCCATTTATTAGCGTAACAGGATAATTACACCTTATTATCTACCTATTATGATTTTTTGTATGCATTCAAGCTTGACAGACAATAACTCTTTAGATCCTCCCCGGCATAATTGGCTTACCAAGAAGAAAAATTAATATTTATCTGATTTGAAATAAAGCTTTCTTTATGCTGTAGTAGTCATTTATCAATTACTAATACATATTAGACCTTTTCAATACCTATCTTACATACGATATGTCAAGTGCAGTAGACTAAATAGAGGAAAAACGAGAACTGGTAAAATTGGAGAAAGTGCGTATGACATATGAAATGACGTAGAAGTTGTTAGTGAACGATTCCTTTGGTATTCTTTGTACGCAAAAAAGCACACGTGTCAACTGAAATACAAAGCAAGTATGATATTTGTAGACGTCATTTTAAAAAAAATTTCTTGTCATACATGAATTACATATTATTTAAACTGGACTTCTCTGAAAGAGTTTTTGTCGCCTTTAAGCAAGGTTTTCGCATTCACCTTCATTTATCATGTATGCTTTTCAATAGAAGTATACAAAAAATTGTAGCATCGCCATACAAAAGTATTTTTAAAGTAAATGGCTAAAGTCAAGGGTACCGGATGTCATTTTGATTTAATTTGGTGACAACAATATATGTAATCATTTGGAGATGAGGGGCAGGGAAATGGCAAATAAATAAAGAAAAGTGGGGTTTTATTCTGTTGAAAAATGTGTCAAAAAATGAAGCTGTTGTTCAAAGTTGACAGGTAAATGGAAGAAAATTGAATTTTCTTTAGACTTCTGGAAAAAAAGTAAGATATAAAATTTGGACACATTTTGACAGTTGACTGGTACGTAATAAATCGATTGCTATATGTTTACCTACACACTTACTATAAAATATATTCACTTTTTTAAAAAGTTAAGCACAGCTACAGTTGGTGACCAGCAGCACAGTATATAGTACTACTGCTGACCAACAATTCCAGCAGTAGTGGTTGGTTGAATTCTATTTTTATATATATGGCTTTCATTGGGGGAAAATGAAAAACAACTTGAAAAACAAGATGACGCCATTCCATTTAGAGTGTTGTTGTCAGTCAACAAGCTAAAAGAAATTTATCGAATGGGAGAGACAGTTTCAAATTGAAAGGAAAAAAGAGGCTGAGGTGCGACGTACAAAAAAAACGTGTTAAATGGGTTTTCGTATTATGCTTAATTGAGTTCATAAGAATGAAACACAAGAGTACTATAGCGATGTACTAAAAGCCGTGAGGCCTAAAACCTACTCGTGCTTTTTCTGGCATCACAGCATTTAATTGTAACTTAAAACTGTGAGTCGACTCAAGATCCTATCAGAATATGGTGGCAGAGAAAAGGAAAGAAATATTAAGTTATTTGCTTTCTTATATGTTATGATCATAGTAATGTATTATGATGGTAGTCAAACCACCTCCTTATTTTCCTTGATAAATCACTTTTAGTACTAATTTTGTGACCTACATCAATGCAAAGGCGTTCCAAGGTAAGCAGCTTGGGTAACAACAAAAACTCCAAAAATTATAGAGTAAAGCCGTTTGTACCATATTGGGTACACTTTGTGGTGGTGTGATTCTATTACTACTACTACTACTACTATTCGTGACATGTTCTTTGTTTCGTAATAGCAAGCATGTGTATCTATGTATGTGTGCTCTTATTATAAGCATATTTTTGCACATTCTTATTGCCTAATTTACAGCAGCGTCTTTTGCATAAGTACTAACTAGTAATAGTTCAAGCTTACATACATCAGCATTCATCCGTAGAAAATTGTACAAAATACACACACGTGACGACAACGAAATGCTAACAAGCAATTTCATTTTATTTTCGGTGACTTTGAGAGATTCTTTCACCACCACCACCAGCAACAACTTTTCTCCTCATCATCGTCTCACAAAAGTAACAGGATATTATTAGACGGAAAAGAGAAAAGGAGACGTTTATTCATGGAGGAAATATACATAAAAGACTTTCATTTATGTTTCGTGACTGCACACTAAAAACTTTTATTTTTTACCACAATCGGACTCGCATTTTAGTGAAAGCGTCATGCTTAAAGCTGTTTTAATTCTTTTGTGCACTTTCAGAGATGCTTTTTTCATATAAAATGACAACTAGAGAAACTAGATAGAAAAATAACAATTTAATATACTGCATGGTTGGTACATACACTACTACTGCACTGCTGCTTTTTTTGTTGCTGCTCCATCATTATCATCATCAGTTTTTTTTCTCGTATGGATGATATGTGGTGGTGGTGCTGTTGATGGTAGTAGTACAGAGAGTAGGCAGGTATTTTTATCAAGAAAAAACTTTCATTTCTGGACCAAAGTCTAGTATTAGTGTTTAGTCAGGTTTTAGTTGTTCCTGCAAACTCGTATTATTACATATATATACCTATATAATGTAATACAAAAGTATGACGCCAACTAACTCTCGGGAAATAAAGAAAACCACACCACATAATATACACATGAAAAGCAAAAAAGACTTTCAGCGGGCACACGCTCATGCTAATGCTGAATTCTTACATCATGTTGGTAGGTGGACACACGCTGTCTGTGTACAAAACAAAGCCCAAAGGACATTGTTGTGAGTGAATGTGTGTCCGCGCTATCTATTGTGCAAGTATACATTGACTGTGATGCTGCTGCTGTTGTTGTTGTTGTGGAACGCGATGCTTTAGTAGTAAGTAGGTAATTGTTTATGGGAAGGAGAAAAGAAGAAAAGAAAGAAGACCAAACGAGAAACCTGAGCGGAAGGATGGAGGATGATGATAGAGAGGCGGGATGAGATGTATTTATTATAGAGCATTTTCTTCAACATTCTCCATTTCATATTCTCTGATGAGCTGCTTGACTTACTGGGTTACAACTAGAATGCTAGGAGTCTTAATGTGTTGTGTGTGTGTGCTTAAGCAAAAGTTTGAGTGCTTCCGTGCGTGTGTCTTCTAGCGCTTTTGGATGTTTTCGGTTTGACTGGTAATGAGTACATAAATCATCCTCTGCTGCTTTATTAATGACATGTCTTATCAGATTTTCATCAATGGAGCAAGCCGCGTGACATTATGTGTGAGTTAGGTCACATATTATTTAGCTAGGTAGTAATTATATCTAGTTGTTAGTGTGGGGCATTATGTATGGTCTTGTTCAAGTTTAATCCCAGTGCACCTTTTCCTTTATCGCTGCTTTTCTCAGCCAGAAATCCCGTTTTATTAAGATCTCGAACGCAATCGATGTAATAATGAGAATTTTTGCACTACCGGTTGTAAATACTGTAACCAAATTTTGGGCATATGTTTGCACAAAATGGCTTTTTGTCAGTGGTGGTGTTATATAAGTTGTTTGATGTTATTGATGTTTGCTTATCTTCCTCAATATTCTTTACGTTGACATAATTTATGCTTGATGAATTTTCCATTACGCCAACTAAATGCACAGTGCTTAAAAGGTGTCAAAACGATTACAGTCACTTTGCTCCCTCCTACCATAAACTCTAACATAATTGTTTGGTATCTATTCTCTTGAATTGCTGTATACACTTATAATAAAAATCTTACATACTTACTTAACTATTCTTTCATTATTGTTAACTGCTGATGATAATGACAGAAAATTACAAGCGTTTTTCTTCCGAAAGAGCTTAATGTTCCTGAATTAGATTTGAAAAAAAATCCTCATCCAGAAAAATACACTGCATAAATAAAGAATAAAGAAAAAAATTTCAGTTGTTCTTGTTGCACAAGGACATTTCTGAAAAAATTTAAGTACCACTCTATTTTTCTGTGTACACAAGTAACGTTTTAATATTCTTTTCGCTCAAATCTCGTTGTTCTGATCTTCTCTTTGGCAAGCATATTGTACAGTGTAGGTTTACATCGTTACAGACTAGGCATACTACTAGTTTTTAGACAGATATGTACAGCCCAAACTACGCAGGGATCTTGACAGCTTTTAGTGCTGCGGTTGCGGGGGCGAAAACACATTTGTACCTGCGGCATACATTCACATTCATTAAGTATGTACCGAGTTGTGTATGCATTTTTCATTTACATATATGTACCAGTATCTTGGCAATCCAAAATGGATCAACAAGAAGCTTTCTCAAAATAAGTGGAAAGTGGAAACATGACACTTCGTGATTTCGTGACTTTTCTCTGTAAAATATGATACTCATTATAATTTTTACACTAATCTCGGTAAATTATGTCATCTCATCTAAAGAGCTTTAGATTTAAATTTTCATTAAAAGTTTTAAGTAGACACTTTTGTGGATGCAAAAATGATTTTTTTATCCTTAAGCTTGTAACGCAAGTCAATATTTATTATGTGTGTATTTACAATATCCAAAGTGTAACCCCTTTCCCTTATGTAGCAATAATGAAAGTGTCAATGACATTCTCTTGAATGAAATAACCTCTTCACATGAGCACATAGTCACAATAAATGAAAAATGTGTTGTACACTGTGTAGAGCGAGTTTACTATTTAAACTGTAAATAGAACTAGTGCTCGGCAATCCGGGTCTCAAATCTGGCTTTACGGGTTTGGGCCTTGGGCAAACTTGTGCGACGTGCAATGTATGTGATGTCGTTGCAGATTTTGTACTTTTGAAATGGAGTAGTAAACAAAATATCACCAAGTAGTACCGTTTTGGAATTTTGGGAAACTCGGTTGCAAAGTTGCTAATTGTCAAGCCAAATTTGAACATTTCTCTCACTACATTCACCTACAAATATAAAGGTCTAAAAACGTATGTTGCCGATTTCAACCTACACACAAAGTTTTTTTAATACCGTAAAATTTTCTGAAACCAAATTTTAGGTTTGCTTTATAAAAAGATGCAAACATAGTAAACAAACAACACGTATATTGCACTTTAACAAATCCCGAAAACTCGTTTGCAGATTACGGATTTAGCGCTGATCGGATCTGAGAGTTGATCACCACAACAAGTCAAAGTTTTATTTCTCCTATTCAAGTATTTATTGCGTTTGCCAATTTTCAATAGCACAACACAGTTGTGTGATGTTCTCCAGAAAATATTTGTTTTCTATTTTGATAATGTTTTCAAGTACTTTTTTTACGTGTCGAGTGATCAAATTATATTGCAAGATGTACGTACTTGTGTTTACGAATAAGAAGATCAACAAATTGTGGTTACTCACTCAGATGACGTAAACTGCTACGGCAGTGTTTAAGTAAAAATGATTCTTGTAAATTATTAGAAAAGTTATTATTTCACTTTGCTGTGCTTTGCTTTGCATAGCTAAAATGAAGTTGTTCTATTTAGCTCTTTTGAAAGACATACAACATATTGGATCTAAGTAGGCGAAAAGATTATGAAAAGAAATGCGACCGCCTGCTGCGATCCAATAGTCACTAATGCTTGCGTCAGATTTCTATTAAATTTCAAATGTCAAAAGTGTTTACGGAACATGCAATATCCAAGTGGAATTATGAAATTATCCATCTACAGAATTTCTACTCTAGTTTGCGTAAAAGCCATATTAGACGTCAATCTGATTTTTTCTCAAGTGCTTAAATTGAATTGAATTTGGATTTATCATATTTATTGATAGGCAAGGTGTTCAGCATTAGCAAAAGGCCTTGACGGTTACACAAAAACATGTTTACAAATAGAGCACATTGCTTACGTACAATTTGTTTACTTTCACGTATGGAAAAAAAATATAAGTTTGTCATATATCAGTAGCAATTTGCAAATTTTAAAAATAATACGAAGCGACTTTTGTATAAGATTTTCGGAAAAGATTGTTTTTTTGTAGAAAAATATGTTTTCGTGCTTGAATTTCAAATTCCTTTCTTGCTATTATACCCTTAATTTTATTGAGTGGTTCCTTTATAAATATTAATAAAAACTAAATTTAACATCAAACATTAAAAAACATTAAGAAAAATAATAATATTAATATTTTTTCAAAGCTAAATTAATTTTTTTGCTTCACATTGCTACTAAATTTCTTTGAAATAAAATGCAGAATATATTTACAACTTTGAAATATTCATAAAAAAATTATGTGTAGCTAATAAATGTATCATGACTATATATATTTTTTATCTTCACTTTCTTTTTCTTAGATTTCCTGCTGACGTTCGACGTGGATACTTCCTATTCCTCTTTATTTTCATCTACATCATTCCGCTCATATTTATCACAACCACTTGCGTTTCCATCACCAAAACTCTGATGCAGAAAATTCCAGTTGACCCAGGAACAGATCCCAAAGCAATCAGCCTGGAACGAGGAAGGAGGAAGGTATATAACGGTTTTTCCCCACTTTTATCTGTAGTTTCGTGCTAAAGACATGTACCTTCACATGTCTACATAGATAAATTATATCATGTTGACACACCTATTATGCTTACCTTACCATGCAAAACTTCCATCTGTCAATAAGACAGATTATGCACGTGTAAGCAAATTTCACACTACATACGGTATCTAGGTAATATATAGAACTAGTTAAGCCTGATTTCATCTCAACCTGGCGGTTAGCAACAAATATTTTATTTCACTATCATAGTATAATTTATTGCAATTATTTATATGTGCTTGCGAATGTTTATATGAATCTAATGATGCATATATTACAGTAGTGCCATATGCACAGAAAAAGACGATGTTGCGATTGCAAAGCAAGCATATATATATGTATAAATTATTTATATTAAAATGCGTGTCTTGTGGTAACAGGAGATGATACCACTTCGTAGAACCAGCCTCCTCTTTAAGCACACTCGGTGAAAGTACATACACTTGAAAAGTAAATAGAACACAATTTCAACATATAATTTACAATGATGGATATTGCATATGTATGTATGTATGTATGAACATATGTACTTTATAAACTTACATTTAACCTATATAATTCCTTTGCACGATATTTTTCCTACCGCTTCACAGTCCTAAGAAGTTCTAAAACGTTAGATTATGAGATCAATAGTGCGGCGTAGTACGATTTATATACGGAAAGACAAACTGATGCCAATTACCTATGTACGTAGAGCTGCTCCATTTGCTACAGTTTGCTCTGGTAAAGAGATTATACTAGGCCTTAATAATAAGTTGTAATGAAAGCATTTTACTAAAGAAAACAACAAAAGTATGAAAGCTGATTGATTATACATGGTCATTTATGATAATTGAACCTTTAAGTATATTTCATGAGTTTCATTTCAAGCTATTTTTAGTTCAAAATACCCAGTGTCATCATTATCATCATCAGTAATCAGCACCATTATTCACCAAAATTTTCCATCATTTTTTATGAAGCATGATTGTGCTAGAAAAGAAGCTTTGTCTAACAAAGTTTTTGAAAATAATAAGTGTCCTAAATACTATATCATAGTAATATTAATATCAGTCGACTTACCAATTAGTTTTTAATGGGCTTACACATGTACTTATTTTTAGAGAAATTACGTAGTCTCATTGCGGCTACCAGGAATTTGTCGATAGTGCTAAAGTTTTATTTTGTACATGGAACGGAAAAAGTAAATTTATTCTTGAATTTTCCAATGATGATGGTAATAAGTTATTGGGAGTTAATAAGTTGGTAAATTCAATGATGACAAAGTTCTAAATACATGCAAGTTTACTAATAATACGCCGCGTTTAGTAACTGGTTTTTTCCATTTGAAGAGTGAAGTCATGTTTTGTGTTCTTCTTGTATTATTATCATGATTGCTGTTGTTAGGTATGCGTGCACACTTGTACTTTTCAAAATGAGAGGATGTTGTTGTTGCTACTCAAGAGTTTTATTCATATGAATTGTAAAAGACATGTTTACCTTGAACTAAAGAGTCCTTTGCGGCTTTCCGCTGTATAAAAATTGCTTAAGTTAAAAAAGTTTTCTTTTAAACTAAATGACTCTTACGAAACCAAATATTGCGTAGTAAATTACAATGAATAGTACACGACATTGTAGACATGGGAATGTTGTAACTTTTCAGTTATTTGCTTATGGTTTCAGTAAATTGGAGGAAACCAGTAAATTGAGAATGTAGACAAACGTGGTGTCTCCCAATGTTTCCACCTGGTAGTTAGAAGTTTGATTGTAAAGGGGGTGATTCGTCATCCAGGATGAATTTCGAAACTTGAATAAAAGAAAGGACAACCCGAGAGATTTCATAGCTTACTTCTGTTAACTTTATAAGCATTCTAGTTACAAATTAGAGAAAACTAAGCAGTAGTACAATGGATGTTTAAAAAAATATAAATAGCCCAGGAACCCGTGCAAACAAGATTTTATAAGTCAGATCTTTTATAACTGCGAACAGCATGTCCAAACAACATGAGCCCTGGCAAATGAGGTGACGGATGTTTACTTGCTTTTTTAGACAATACTTAAAATCTTCCTATAGATTTCAACTTAATAGTTTGTAACGTATATTATATTCCAAAAAATAAGTAGGTACTTGAAAAAATGAAAGCAAAATATATTGGAATCGAGTTTGTTTTAGAGCAGCGTTCGTATATAACGAGCGTACGCTGCATTTGTGATTCTATGTGGAAAATAAATGTTCTTGGAAAACCAACAAAGAACTTCCTTGAGCTATGTCGCCATTTACTTACATGCATGGGAGATGAAAGCACGTGTTGCATTACAACTCAAACTATGAATGCTTTCTCACGTGAATGTACACATTATTCAACTATCATACGTTTGCTGATGTCATTTGATAGCTCAAACTGGAAAAATGTAGTATGTACATAAGTCGTATAGTATAGCCGTGACCGAGAGGATAAAACTATGGGTACCTCTAAAGAAGCAAACAAATAATGCATTTTTTGATTTTCAAAATCTAGTTCGAAGAAATGTTCAGTAAGTAAAGTAAACTTTCGGTCTGCTGCCTTTTACGAACGAAAGACAAAGTCTCCAGTGAAAAGATGCAAAATCCGTAGAAAGGTTGAAAGTGTAAGGGTGCAAAAACCAGTAGAGATTCGTCTAAAAAGTGATATACATTACAAAAGCGCATACTTGATTCGAAAATCCCTTCGTACTAATTAGCACTTATAACGACCAGTTATTCTTTGGATACTGACTAACACAGAACTAATTGGCTAACTAGTGACTGAAACGTGAAGCTCTGTGACCTATTAGAACATTTTATATGTAGTAAAATAGGTAGTATCTCTTAATTTTCAGAATAAATAGATCCATGATTTTCCAATCTTTGACACATAAAGCTTTTGGGTTCATCTCAATTAGTGGATGCTTTTGCGCATGGTAAAATATAATAATATATCACTCCATGAAACAGAAATTACTTGACAAATCTAAGGCAAAAGACTAAATGTGTATTATTATTATTAATACTGCATTTTTGCTACAGTTGACTGGCAGTTTATTTCAAATCCTGCCGGTATTGTATTTGCTCATGTCACGTTACCGAAAACGAGTTCAGATTTAGCAGCAATTAATGGAACAAGTGAGTCAATCAGTGAGTTCCATTTTACGGTGGCATTTGATCTACTCACTTTGTCACTAATTATAAATACAAAAAACAAAACAACCACAAGTTGGCAAACCTAACACGCAAGAAGTATACAACATTTATAAATTCACCAAGCGAAGAGCCAACTAAATACCATGATCATCATCGTCTTTTGGTTGATATTGTACACTGATTTGTACATACAAGAGTGAGTCTGAACTGGAAAGGGATTTAATTAACCTGGAACTGCTTAGGTATTCAAAAGCAACACGAGCAGCATTTACAATACTTTCTCTAATAGTATCTCTAGTAGTAAATACAAAGAGTCATTTTTTGGTAGCAATAAGGGTAGCAACAAAAATGGCTGTGTTATGTGGTGCTTTCATGACAAATAGAAGGTCCCATTGCATGGATCACTTTTTATGCATTTTAGTTTTCATGTCTGCTGGCTGACGTGACTTTTGAGCAACAACCTACACTCACTTTAGTTTACAAAATTAAATAATAGGACATGTCTGGCTGTTGTGTAATAAAATAAAATAGGTATATGGCATAATATGCATAATATAATATACGAAGTAAGACCGTCGTGTGTTATTGAAAATCCAGAATACATATGGTATTCGCGCTGGGTGCTTTATATACGCAACACAAAGTTACAAGAAGCATTTAAAATTTGCTATGGTCTTATCAGTGAAATACGCTTGTTTCAAAAACAATTTTATGATGATGTGTTAGACATTCTAATACATTACAACTAATACATAATTTATTTCGCCTTCGCAAAAATCACAATATTACCCTTACATTTTTGCTTCTCATAGTTTTCCTGTGAACTTTTGCAATGTTCACCAAATCAAGTGGAAATTGAATGACGAGGTGACTCGAAATTTTTGGCAATCTTACCTCGCTTCACCAGTGGAACATACTTTTGTACAGTAATCTGAATGGCAAAAGTCAAGTGAAGTTATTAAATACTTTTTGTTGTGCACTTGACAGCAACGTCTCCGTCTTCCCTGAATGGTTTATTGATATTGTCTCTCTCTCTCTCTCTCGCTTTCTACCTTATTCGACCCTGAGAATACACAGCGCAAACAAATACACAACAATGCATTTATCGTGAAACTAGTATATTTTTACCCAGTTTCTGAAGTAGAAAACTTCATCACGGTTCTAAAATCGTAACATTCTGCTGTGATGTCATTTGGAAATTTTAAATTAAACTTGAGCAGTATCGTCAGAAGCCAGCAGCAGCTACTTCCATTCCAGCGGCTACCATTGTTCTTTTTATTGAACCATTTAGTAATTCGATGGGCATTTCGCTTGTCAATTATGGAAAGTTACTTTTAGTTTACCTCCTCTTGTTTTGTCCTCGCTGATTACACATCATCAAGTTTCTAGAAACGTAGTAGTACCAAAATACAACAAGAATTTAATTTTGTTCTGTCGTCAAAAGTGTCAAGCGATAATAAATATATAGCTCAAATGGACGTTTCTTATTTCCACATGGGAATACGTATGTATTTTTAATACACAGCGACGTGACAACTTTGCTATTTGTTGTTTAGAAATGGAAACTGAACAAATAATGAAAATGAGTCTAATCATCATCCTCACCTAATGATTCCTTTTGCGTAGTAGGCCTACCATCTATTATCATCAACGCCGTTGCCAAAAAAAACAACAGCACTCGTAATTACTGCAAGCTGAATTGAGGCATGTCAACATCGTCAACAGTTTCTATTAACGCGCAGTTTTCAATAATATCTAACAACTTCCTCCTACATCTTCTACGCCGCGCGAAACTGTTTAGATTTTTTTCAAAAAATAATTTTGGCTGTCATTTTTCACTAGGAACTTACTGCTATGTAGAAGTCTCTGAATTAAGCCAATTGCCATTTACATCAACAGAACATAATATTGCTTATTAGGTCGTGTACTCACATTTCTCCCGTACATTCGTAACATTCATAAATGCAACAAATGAGGTGCATATAATTCGAAATACCATAACCACTACCACTATTGCTGGTTTTATTGTTTGTCAGGCAAGAACTACACAACTCTGTCAAGTCAGTAAACATGCATTTTTTTAGCAGGCAATAGTGTAACAACGCAATGCAATGCGGGCCCTTTCTTTCTTTCCAAATATTCCATCTAAGTACAGCCATCACAACAACAAACAGTGCTTCACGTAATGTGAATCATATTATTGAACTTTCGTTTACACGCTATAAACGAGAGTAGATTTATGTAGCAACTTTTGTATTGTGTGATTTGTGTGATTACATGCAGTAAATGTTGTCAGTACTTATTTTGACGTTTATATAAATAGAAATTAATATAAAGTTTGCAAGAATGTTTAAAGGAAACAGCCAGTTTTCTACGATGTCAGAAATGTAGAAAAGTACAAATACTCAATAATTTTTTTTCTTGTGTTTTCAGGTCGCCAAAATGATTCTCGTGGTGGTATTTGCTTTTATCTTTTGCTGGAGTCCATATTTCATCATTACAGCGATAACTCAAGTGCACAACTTTTTTGAAAAGAGCCAATTCTTTTTTACGATGCTCATTATCAATCTTCTCGCATTCACGCATTCCTGCGTCAATCCCCTTGTCTACTTTTCCATGAGTGCACGATTCAGAAAGGTAAGCTAAACCAACTTCTTCTAAAAGTACGCTTATACATTACCTATGACCATACTCACACATACACATATACCAATGGCTTAAAGGAGTGTGAAATTCGGGATTAAGAATTTTATTGGAAAGCCTGTTGTACAAGAATTATGTTCAAGTCTGGTGTCTGGACTTTATGAGTAGTAACAGAGCAGCTCATAATTTCACGCTTGACATTTTCCTTTCACCTGGAATATAGTTTTTTAGATGTACTTGTACTAACTATTTAACTGCAAATCTTTTCTCATGAAAAATTTATCATTTATTGTCAAGTATAAAAGCAGTGTGTGCCAGCGGTCAGCTTGTTGATTTGCCATATAATATGTAGGTCATATATTTCATATTACTCCATATGTATAGTGTCTTACAACAGAACTGACTTGCCTACGTCAAGTCAATTGTACTATAAAAATGTCTTATTGTTAAGGAAGGTATGAGTAGAAACGAGAGAGTAAATAAGACCACATAAAGGAGGAAAGTGTCGCTGTTGACAAAATTGTACATGTCTATATTATTGCAGTATCTGATGGCACAAATATATCCTACAGCTTTGTCGGGGCAATGTTAGATTCCAACGCTGTCATACACGTAGAGAGGAATTTTAGCAAACTGTTATGGTGTAACCACAAACAGTGTTCCTGGAAATGTGCTGGCCTTGGTTGCCCCTGGCTGGGGTTGGGGTTAGGGTTAAGTTTTTATGCGTTTGGAAACATTCCAGAATCCTTAACATGTGGCAATAAGGAATTATGAAACGGTGTAATCAAGCAAAAGTCAAGGAACATTTACGATTATAGGCTTTATATTGAGCATCTATACATTATTGGCAAAAAGTTTCATAAACAAAAGTATGATTAGGTGTCAACATATGTATGTGGATATGAAGGCCAAGTGGATCATTTGTATACCTTGACATGGAAGATAATATAGGAACTATTGACACTGGTGTTCTCATACATGATGACACTCATATAAATTCAATTCTGCAGATATAGCAATCAAACATTATATATGTTTATGAAAACTTGATTAGCAATTTACCAAAATGCCTCTATGCTAGAAAATTTTCACTCTGAATAAATGCCATAATTACCTAATTGCAAGTGTATGTAATATTTCCAGGGATGACTGCATTGCATAATAGTAATAATAAAGAAACTGCTGGATGCTCAGTTAACCAATAAATATGAATGTTACAGCTAAAAGTTTTTCTTCGTCATAATTGTTCTCCACAGGGACTTATCTGCATCGTGGAATCATTTATGTTGTGCATGGGACGACATCGATATTCTCCAGAGAACAGCACGTCCACTATTCGCAGAACCAGCCATCGCATTCTCAACGGGCGACAGACGAGCTACAGTGAAGTATTCCAATGCCATAACTGCACATCAAGAAGAAACGGTGGAAATAGAGAGAGTGGAAGTTGTCACCATGTTCGCCAAAATCATTCTGAACCAGCTGCTAGCGATTCATATCGGAAATCACCTAATCAAGCCAGAGTGAGTAGTTTCACTTTACATATTGTGCAAAAAATGACAATACAATAAAGCCATCAAACACGGTAGAACGCAACAACAAATTATTAGAAAAGCCAAGACAGCATGATATCGAGATGTAAAATGTTTGCAATTTTCTTCGCTCTGTTTTTTCGTTCATTTCCGCTGTAAAGCATCTACCAAAAAACCGTACATAATCGTGCATGTGTACTCGTGCATCATTTTGTCTTTATGGGTTCCACGTTTCTAAAATTCAACGCATGCTTTAAATTCCTTCACTTTAAAAAAGTACATGGTATGAAAATAAAATGTACCTGTCACAATAATAAGATTTGTAACAGTTTCATATATAGCATTTCATTTTATTATAATGGCCTTGATGGCACACAGTTCTGCCTAACCCTACCAAACTCAATAAAGTTGTTGCCTGTCTGTATACCGCAATGAAATCTGGCGTCAAGGCAAACATATTATTTTGTTGTTTCAAAGATAAAAAGCAAATAATGTCTAATGCTGATGCTGATACGTTTTTCCCTTTTCTGTAGCGATTCTCAAGATATCAATATAGTAGTCAGGAATCTACTGAGGTAACTCCACGGCCTATGGTTCTTCAATACAGCACCAACCGGCGGCCTCAGTGCTGCAGTCAGCTTATCCCTTTGCAAGAGAGAAAGCCTACCAGAAACAACCATTTTCTCAATTTGCCAAATACAAGTACATAAATGGATAAACGTGATGTTTTACACATACACAAATAAGCAGAACAAATGAGCACTCCAACACCGCAGAGTTAACAAAACCATTGTACTGGATTCATGAACAACCGCAACGCTACCAATTTTGAAGGACGTGGAGAAAATTTTTAATGAAATTAAAAATTAGTATAGGTAATAAAAATGCAGCGCGTATAGTCTCTCTAGAAATGGTCATGGTGATTTAAAAATCTTTTTTTACGTTCTTGTACTGCTGACTCTGGAACGGTAACAGCCCAAAATATAGTCAGGGGCCGAATACTGTGCTTATCATTTTTATTCTAGATTATCATGTTACGTGTCAAGAATTTTTTAAGTGTAAGCGCGGGATTCCCCACAGGAATCTTCTAGAGATATCACCTACGTATTTGATTAAATTCTACTGATCTCGTCTATATTTATTACTAGCTTTACTTTTACGGAATTTCATTACTACACACCACACAATAAATCTACTTACTTACATACCGGCAGTTTTTTTGATTTCGTACACATGCATATTTATTGTATGTTTTATTCAGTATGATAATTTGATAATGATAGTCTGTCCAATGAAATGTAGATAAGATAAATAAAGAAGAAATCTAGTCTATATCAATAGCAGATTTGAATGGAAGAGTACCAAAGATGTATTTTCTTTCAAAAAGCACAGAAAAGTTTTGTAAAACGCTATATTGCACTGATAAAAAGTAATATAAATGTACATAGTTAATAGGATTGTAGATTAATTGTGAAAAATGGTAACCTGATAAGACTGCAATCGTCGATTCATTGACTGTTATTATTTAAAGGTTATTCTGAATAGTAATAGTACTACATGTTAAGGATTAATCGCCCACTTTTCATTTCTAGCGTTTATTCCATTTTCTGGGATGCTTAGATTTAGCGGTAAACTGTGAAGATTTCTAGGGCCTGCATAAAGTACATGGATGCACGTGATTATGCATAGGTAATTGTTATGCTTCGCTACATTGTTGTTGTTATTATTTTAACATTTAAAAATCGAAATTACACGTTATAATTATGACTGATTACATCCTGCATAAAACGAGTTGGTATTATTTTAAAGCAGTGTCCAGTAGTGGAACAAAATTCCGTTTAAAAAAAGTATTTATTTTGAATATTATAAATTGGATACCAAAATATTGAATTGAATATTATATCATTGTGATTGTACCTAAATCTATATAATTTGCTCAATGTTGTAAAGGAATGTTACGTCTTGTACTGAGAATAACGATGGATTTAAAAAAGTATAAAGTAAGAAACGAGTGAAGCTTCTAATGATACCTGCTGCTTCATTTTACATTTAAACAGAAAATATGTATTAATTTCATTATTGTAATGCCAAAAATATAAAAATAAGAAAAAAATTATTAACTTACAGCAGGGGTATAATAGAAATGTGTATAGAATTTAGAATTGATGTGCGCATACGTTATGTACATTTTATTTATAAAAAAATTGTGCATACTTTTAATTGAAGTTTACAAAAAATCAAAAAAAAGAAATCATAAATAGATAGCTTTACGCAAAGTTTCTAGATACGTATTATAATTTATAGTATTTGTAGTATCTGTACTTCTAAAGTTGATAGATTGGATAGAAAAGTTGTCCAGAGTGTTTATAATATGCTTGCTCTACTATTGCTTGTTTGTCGACTGACCTTTATGCTTAAGGTAAATGGGTATATATTTACACACTTGGTCTTATCATCACATTGTTAGTTTCATCGGTTTGCCCACTTGGGAACTGAGAATGAGGACTAACAACAAACATTGTATAATTGTATTTGTAAGTACACGGATCCAGCTAAATGTATTTAATTGGCAATTAGCGTATTGTTGTTCAGCAGATGAACATGTAAAGTATCAAAAAATATTTCTCGTGGGATCATATTTTATACAATAATATTTTGTTATAACAAGTATGTTTACAAATGGATACAGTTTATCATTTAATTAGGTATCTGGCTAGATTATACGTATATAGCAAATTAAAATGCTAACCGTAAATGTAATTAGTAATACATACATACCTATATTACAAAGTTGTTAGAAGTGACTATGTACGTACTTACAAGTGTCAATTGCTAATGTAGTTTCGCATTCTTATTAAGTAAAGCTGGCTAAACATTCAAATCTGAATGTTATTCCAACTTACAACTGAAAAAGTATATAGAGGGTAGATACGTTTTTTGGAAAGCGTATTTTACTTAATTTATATATGTAAATTGTAATTATACCGATAAACTATTTTTAACTCGTTCGAATTTATTAGATTTAATGGCGTCATCAATATAATAAAATAAATCACAATGAATAAAGTGAAAATTATACGATTTGTTTAGATAATATTGAATTTACTGCGACTATATTCTGTTAAAACATTTACAATCCAGTGTAGTGGTTAAAATGCAGATACATAGTTTGTTAAGTTTAATTAGGTAAATAAGTTTGTTCGATGATTAAGCAATGTATTAATAATAGAAATAATAAAATAGTGTTCTAGTAAAAATGGATTGATTGCTACTTGTTAGTTAAAAGTTAGAATGCTACATTCTAAAAAATTGATTAATTATTTGCAATATTGGAAAATATGTGTGCCGCAAGTTAGCGCAAATAAGTTAAATATTGTCACATTCACTTACTTTGCAAGATTTTGTTATACTGTCATGTAAAACAAAAACTATGGATGGATAGATAATCAAATCCAAAAATTCCAAATTTGGTATACATTATTAGTATATAACAATAGCATGAACATTTTTAAAAGTGCTACAACTGTATGTAGTTAAGTGTGTTTAAAGTTACTTTCTAGGAGTCTGAATCATCAAATTTGGTAAGTATACAAAATGAACTTGCATTTTACATAAGATCATTGAAGTACATTTTCTTTTTATGTATTATATTCAACTGTAAATGTATTATTAAAATTAATAAATTAGTTAATAAACTATGTATTATCAAAATTAATAAAAAATAAAATTTGATTAAACACCACAATATTATAAATTCGCTTGTCTTTCTTAAACCTCAATTTACTATCATAATTGTGGTCTGCCAGTCTGTTCGGCCGTCTGTTTGCAACCAAACTTCTGTACTCTTTGTCCAGTCAATTAGGTTTTCCAGACAAACGTCTTAAAACCTATCGATTGCTCTCCAGTGAAAAAGCCGGGACGGTATTGCATCCGGCCTCTTAACGTGGTCTATTTTTATAACATTTGCAATAATTGCAATAGTCATTACCACATAGGTATTCGCATTTATATGCATTTCCACGCATCTCAATCGCAATCCAATAACAAAATAGTAATTTATGCCATGCAAAAAAGATTCAAAACAATCACCTTTAGCACACTCCTATATTTAATGCACATATTACCTACTTGTTGCACGCGCTAGACATAACCAACAATTTAGTAATATTATTTTACAATTTAAGTTAATATTTTTAAAACATAAGCACGACTTAAGTATACTATATCAACTTTTCCGTTTTTACAAACGTTCTTTTTTGTTGCTGCCTTACAAAACAAAGTTCACAAAAATGTGAGTAAACTCATGAAAATGTTTTTGGCGTAGCGTAGAGTAGTCGAGAGAGCCGAGCCCCGTACGTGTACTCTTCTAGTTTCAATGGCAAGCCCGCGAATTTCGCTCTACAGGATTTTTTCATCTGATCAGATCTCCGAGTAAGAAACCTTGTGCTATATCGTGTCTTCACCTTTAAGTGTTTTTAGTCACCTAATTAATAAAAACCGATTTGCCGACTAATTAGTTGCTACTTGTGCTGGTGAAAAGCAATACACGGAGGTGGAAAAGAAGGGTAAATAGTAATATTTTTGCATGGTGCGTAGATGGCTTTTTTTGTTTTAGTTATTTGCAAGCTGTGTAGAACTTGCCGGCGTAAAATTAACAGGAAAAAAAGTAATCAAAAAGCTTTTAGCTATTTAGTGTAGTTTTGTCTACTAAAACAAATGGCTGAACAATCAGTGAAGTTTGTAGTGCTGCGATTGTCCAAGAGAAAGCTTTGATTGTTTGTTCAATTTGTGTTTTGTTGACTGCTTATTGTTGTTACGGCTTTTTTGTACGTTGATTTTGTACGTGCTTTCTTTTTAAAAAATACATATAGCAACGTACTGCTTTACTTATGATGTAAGTAGTTAGTTTTTTGACTTTGGAATTGTCATCATATTTTGTTTATATATTTTTTTAGGAACTTTATAATTCCATTAACCAGTGTAGTACTGTAAAGGGCACCCCGAAGGACAAATAGTGCAGCACTAGAAATGGGTGCTGGTCCCAGTCGAAGTGTTTCTTTTCGAAACCCTGAGCCACCTGCCAAAATAATCCAGGTTCTTACTTATTTGCCATGTTTAGAAAGCATTTTTTTCTTCTAATTTTTGCACAACAGTAGACGATTACCTAGTTTACAGGCAAGTGCTTCAGTTTGTAAATAATAAATGCTATGTTCAAATGCTATGAACAGATTACTGAAGAAGTTGCACAGAGAATGACTAACCGTTATGGAAAATCTAGTGAATCACCAGCTGCCGCTGCTGAAACAGCAACAACAGGAGCAGGTATAGTTCACTGAATTTTTTGAAAATGATTAGTAGTTAACATGACGTTGTAATTTAAATAGGTTCTAAACCTGTGGAACAGCGGTCACCAACAGTATCGGATATTGTGAATCCAAATCCTCCAACGCCGCCACCCAGCAGTGGAGTAGCTCAAACAATTCCTCCCAGTGGCCTTTTAACCGCCGGGGCAAAGGGCTTCCCTATTCTTGAGACTATTACTGCGTATGAGGTGCGACAGCAGAAGAATGAGGAGTTGAAAGATAATGACGCCTTCTGGGAGAGCAAATTAAAAGAATTAGAAGCACGTGTAAGTTTGCATAGTATCCGGGTTTTTCATTCAATCATTACTTATCCCTTTTGGATAAAGTTTTGTATAATATTTTTTTTTGTTTTTATATTTAGTATGTAGCATCTGCCTTTGTCGCTGATGCTGAGTTTAAAAAGGAAGTAGAAAAACTAGATAAATTAGTACCTAAACCAAAAGAGCCCGTGTGTCAAGACGTATCAGGAAAGGTTGCAAAGTGCTATTCTGAGAATGAGAAACAGCCATTAAGATGTTCAGATGTTGTTAAAGAGTTTGCTATTTGCGTGGAAAATCACACAGTCGTAAGTTGGTGAAGCTTTCATGATTTTATACTATTGCATAATTACTTGTCATACATACCACACAACAAACGTTTATTTGATTTGTAGAAAGGTCCCGTGTCTATGAGTGCGTAGGAACTGGTGAGGCTTTAGTTATGTGAATTGGGATGAAGGCGCTACCCCACCCTCTAATGATGTCGATGTTTATTTCGCTGAATCGAAGAAAATTAATGCCCTTCAAATGCTAGATTAATAGTTGTCTTAAATTTAGCGTTGCATTTGTGTAAAGTTTGAAGTCACTGTAGTAATAAATATGTATGATACATTAACAAGTCAATTATTGGATTATTACATTTCTCGGTTGAAATATACTAGTAAACTATTTATTCTTCGAAATATTGTAATGATTTCTGCATGCATATGTGTATATTCTACCCGAGCGCTTGCAGTTAAAATTAATAGTACTCTGAATTAAAGATAAAATTTAATACTTAAAGTACTTAAAACACTTATTTCCATTGATAACAAACTGAAAAACTCCTCCATTAACTCATTGTCTCGGTTATGCAAATGAATAACTGCGCCAGTTTAAAACAATCAAAACATTTTAAACCCAAACGTATTAATTTTGCTAACTGCATTTACAATAAACCAAATTCAACGACAGAAATACTTCATGATAGTTGCAAATAGAAAATAGCATTCTACAGTTTGGTTTTGTTACAAGTCGGTCTTTTTTGTCTCCTTGGTAAAGAAAAGGGACTTCTATAATGAGCATGGCCTAATAATGCAGAATAGTTAAGAAGAAATTTGGCGATATAAAATTTGTTGTACATACATACTGGAATTTTTAAAAATATTATTATTATAATTATTACAATTATGTTGACAACAATATACATTATCTGGTGTCCGTACGACCAATAATAGTTTCTAGTTTGTTAATGTGAAGGCAACTGAATCATTGCACTTCATTTTAATATTAATCTGTAATAGAAACGAATAAGTATAAATGTGAACAACTTAAAGACTACCTTGATCTGAATACCTAGCTAGATAATCGACGTAGACTTGTTGTGAAAGCCCTCCAGCTTCCCGAAGACTGAAAATAATACATTATTGCAGCACCACAGGGAACCGCAAAGATGCAGTAGTACAACCAACTATGTATATAAATAATCTGGAAAATACCCATCGCCAGTAGCATGAGCAATAAGGAGTAGTATTAATTACTCTACAAAATAATACATTAAAACTTAAATTATTTACTGGAATAATCTACTTTGCCTAACTAGCTACGGTAAAAGAATCAAAATAAGAATCCGTGCAAGCACAATTTTGTTCACAAATATGAATCCTATAAATATATAGATTGCTTTATAAAATTTACATCAATAAGTTAAAAACAGAAGGTTGATTCCGATGAAATTGGAAATTTTGCAAAGCTTGATTACGTTAGCCGTTTCAAAAATAGTTTCCGTTTCTTCTAATGTACATTTCAGTTTGTCCTTAATTGATAGTCTCCATTTTGGGTAATATATCGGACCCATGGTAAAGCCTGATAGCCACTCTTCTCAATAATTTTAAGGTACCGGACCTGAATGGGCACAGTTGCAAGTGTTACAAATTGTATAAATATTAAATGGACAACATATGTATGTTGTACACAATCCTTTTGTAAAAATTAAAAAACTAATAAAAAGAGAATTTTGGTTGTATTAGTGGAACACAAGTGCTAGTTGAATTTCACACCATCCAACAATAATAAAATTTTACATGCGTGTTCAGCCGGTAAGACATCAGCTCAAACTCTCCGTCCGGTGGAATAAATGATATTGTACGGTCAACTTCAAATCTAATAATTCATTATTAAAAACATACTTCACTTTTGCACTCAGAAAAAATATATACCAGGTATTATAAAAATAATACCTGGACAGCCGTACACACTGATGAAACTTGACATCCTCAAGTTCAACCGATTTTGACTTTCCTCTTCCAGTACTTTCAAATAGCACTTTGTCGTTGAGACCCAGTCTCAACTCTGGCATTCCAGACAGGTAAACTCTCATTTTGATTGCTCCAACGATTTCACTTCTCAAAATGTGCCCATTTGCATTAGCCTGAGGATTACGATTGAACGCAAAATTAATTCGTAAAGTCAACTGAACGCATTGATTGACATGTTTAGAAAATAAATGGGAAAACTAATATTCCTCTCATTTGACGTACCAAGAGGTTTACTGATTCAATCACATCTAAGAAAACTTCATTCTTCCTATATTTGATTCCTTCCGATCTCCAAGACACAGCATTAGTAACAGCCATGGGAGGTCTTGGAGCAACCTCAAGCTTATGACCCTCTTGTGTTATGTACCTGTAGAGAAGTCATTGCAAAACCGTTCATATATTATGGTTCGTCACCCATTGCTCCATTAAAGAAGTTTTATTATTTGTAAAATGTGCTTACTCTTGCAAGATTTTACTATCCGTTGTTTGTGGATACCCAAAGTCAATTAGCTCGTCCAGCAATTCATAAATGATGACAAAGTTATCCCTAATACTTTCTTCCTCTAATTCTTTAAAGTACTCAATCATAACCTAGATTTAATGATAGAAAAGTAAAACAGTCCATCATTATCATCAGCCTATGCGTTTTTATACTATAACATGTAATTTTTTCTTGACTTTGACCATGTACGAAATGAAATGTTGTACAAACTTTTTACAGACAATTTCTATGTGTAAAATGCTTTCACATTTTAATTAATATACATCAAGTGTAAAATATATTCTGCTATAACAGACATTTTAAAACATTATTAAAGATTTAATCTTACCTGAACCAACTTGTGAAGAAATGCGAAAACAAGAGCTATATTCGCGTTCATTCGTGTAATAGAAACTATGTACAAGTTGTTATGTTTTATGTAAGCGAAGGTACAATCATTCGTAAGTAAAATCGGAGTGACATTTCCTTCCTCCTCCTTTTCCATTAGCAACGGCATGAACTTTTCTATCGAGCCCATATCTATATCTCCTCTATAGTTTCTAGAGATGAGCACCTGCAAGATAAAACATTGTTAACACTCTGAAATTTAGAATTACACTTACAACTAGAAACCAGCAACATCTGTATCTTCTAAAAGTGATAATGAACTAACCTTTCCCTTCACATCCAAAATAAACACAGCAGACGACGACATGATGACGACTTTATTATACCTTCAACCGACCGAATTGTTGAAAACAACTATAAATTCAACTACCGGCAACAACCGGCTTATTAAAAAACGATTTCACTCAAATATTGAATAAAATGCAAACGGCATGACAATCCACTTAATTTTCCATACATTTAAGAACAAAAATGGTACTTCTAACTAATGATGGTATTAAGATTTTAACTTAGTAATACTCAAGCAGCTGGATTCACCAGACATGTGCCATGAACACTTTGAAAATACTATAACGTTAGAAAAACAGCTGATTTTCTCCCTTTTTACAATCAAACTTTTTAGCTACCACAATTTTGATCAATCATTAATGGAAGATTTTTACACAGTAACCACTTATTGCACAAAATAATTTTATAAAAATGTAAACTTCTTTAAATCTCCACCCGATTTACGCCAGAGTAAGTGACAGCAACACCGATTCCAGTTTAATGTTTTAAATAATCAAGGTAAAGGCCTACATAAAACTTGCTGATCTCGTTTATTTTATATCTACAAAAACCTAATCATAGATTAATTTCCAAATAGTACTACATCAAACAATGCTACTGTTATCTAGTTATGAGTCATCACACCTTTCCTTTTTAACCACCAACACAGGCAGTTTTTTAAACTCCTGGTGTGATGGACGACAGAAAAGATAAATAGACAACAGATGAGTGAAATAATACCAGTACAGATTTGTCTAGCAAAACAGCTTGGAGAAAACGCAAATGTTATGCCGTGAGTATGCTGTCCCTTCAACTGCTACGCCTGCTGGTAATTACAACAGCAACAGCAAATAATAATAATTATTAATTAGTTAAATCTGAGCCTGCCAACTATGTAGATTTGTAATAATAAACGTTGCCGTCACCACACCATTTACTATCACCTTTCTTCCGACCGACACAACAGCAAGTCAGTGTACACAGCAGAAATTCATATTTCCTTCGTGCAAAATACCTAGACAGCAGTATAGATAGAACAGAATAATATACGGACAGACAGACATGGACAGGTAGATAGATTCACCGACCGACCAACTTACTCCCTTTCT
>JAHZMT010004377.1:0-13449 GCA_027743785.1 Sinhomidia bicolor
GTGTAGATCTGGAAACTGTCTTTCTGGAAACTGACCGAACGCCGAAAAAACAACGTGTCTCAAAATACACGTTTCCGTGACTTGACTAATCTACATGTGTATCCGTCGACCAGAAGGGGCAACTGCAACCAAATAAATTTCAATCGCTATATTATAGCCAGCATGGGATAACCTGACAAACTTGACCTTATATTAACTACATACAGCAGGATGAACTTCTATCGGCTGTTATTTCACTTTTCGCAGATAATGAATTTTATGCAATTGGATTACAATTTTATTCGATTAGATTTTAGTTTATAAAAAACGCACGCATTTATTTTATTACTTTTGTGTACGTAAGAGTGCATAGGTATATACCTATATATATACCCTGCTGTGTCGTTGCGACAAATTGTTCACAGAATAGAATAGAAATCAAGAAAATTGATGGCTAACATGAAATTCTTAAAATTACAACAATGCCAAATTGTCAATTTATTAAATCAGAGAAGAGCAACTAAAATAGCCTTACATTAAATTCATGATATTGATGGTAATGATGATATCCTGTTGTAATCTCATTATTACATCTTATTACTTGTTAATGTTGCTTCAATCTGATGAATAAGTAGGTTTCACAAGATTATAGATCAAAGCAATTGATACCAAAAGTCATTTCATCATTAATTACGGATTCTCATCAATGTACAATAATTTATACACGTACATTTGGCAATTTACTAAAAACTTAATCAAAAAATATTCTTCGATAATCGACATGGAACATTGTCCTGTTTTCTCACGGACGAAATTAAGAGTGAGCACATATAAGAAATGTAAAGTATTATGTAAACGTTGATTGACTCAAATTACTTTAGAAAATATTAAAATTTTGTTAAAAGTTTCAAACGCTAATTCAATGGTAGGAACAAGGCGGAAATGCATTAACAATATTAAAATTATATTACAGTAACATTTCAAGTGAAAGCGTTCACCGCAGCGTATACGCAATAAATAAAATTTCGCTCATACACATCAAGGTATATATTTTTACATACAATATGCAGTTCCTTTAAAACCTTCTTGTCTCAATCATACATACTCCAGAAGGAAAACAAATTTTTTCACTTGTATGGTTAGTTGAATCTTTTAATTGGATAAACTTTCGCCATTTCAACAGCTAGAAGCCCAAACCTCTAAATAAAGGAAAATGATTTTTTTAAAATTAATAATTCATGAACCATATAGTAAAGTTGGTGCAATTGTATATACTTTATTTTATTTTGATAGAATTACATACATGTCTTGGTATAATAGCTAGCTGTGTTCCGTTATTGTCATAAACTGTCATCAACTCTGCTAAGCCATAGATCTTCGTTAGGCTGAAGTTTCGTTAAATTAAAACATTGCTATTTCTCAAAAGTATAAAAGTATATCAAAAGGTAGTAATTATTTACAGTATACCCTTGGTTTGGTTTTTTATTTCCAAGATTATAACATCAAAATATTTACTAACGTGTAAACGTTTTTCCGTTGTTCAAAATGTTGACACTTTCCAAAAGTTTTTTTGTTCAAAATACCATGAATAAATACATGTTTTTTGCAATGTCATTTAAAAACTCTTCCTTAAACGATTGCTGTCAGCCTTTACGTTTCAAGAAACATTTTTATTATAAACCGTCTATTTAAAGATGGGGTTAGCAATAATAAGGAATGAATGTTTATGATTATTATGATGGTGAGAGTTGACTTGGGTAGGTATGTATGTATTTATATTGTTGACGAGTTAATAGCTAAATTGTTGACTTGATGGATGCTGCTTGGGATTCTCAACTCCCACGCTATATACAAGCACAAGCTCAAGGTAATATATCTTTGCACGAAAAATATTGCATTCCTGAACACATGGACTAGACGACGAGACGGTATGCATACCCAATCAAAAACTGTATGAAAGCAGTTAACCTGCGCAGGTTTATGTAGAAACATGTAATTGACATTGGTTCCTGCAATTTAAAGAAAACAGAAGTACAGACCTTTCGACGAAAACTTTACATAAGCTTACATGATTTTATAGCGTTCTGAAACAGAGCTTAAAATTATATAAGCATTATATTACGCCGGCAGTTTTATGACCTTCTGCATCAAAGTTACGAATGAATCTACATTATTATTATAACTGAACAGCATTGATATATATAATGTTTTCTGTAACCGTAAGCGTTTTTCCAACAATATGCAGTTTTTGTTGAGGGCCAAGGACCTCGTTATCGTTTATGAATTTTAAGAAAAAACACAATGCATGGAATTTGGAGGTTAAACGTAATAATAGTTTTACCGTATAGTAACATGGTCATAATATAGAATAAATTATTTATTAGGATACTCATGTTAATACTAGTGTACGTCAATTTCTATTCCTCTTCTTCAATTTTAAATTTTTTTAGACAGCTCATCCTTGATACAGAAACAAACTAACAAGAGGAGGAGGAAGTATTGGAAAAGTAAACAACTGACAAAACCTGTAAGGGTGACGGATAGGAATATTAGGAATGGCAATGACATGTTTGATATGATGACCTAGCTCAAACCTTTATTTCCGAAAATATGGTTTTGAGCTGTTGTGAGCCTACAACAAAAGTAAATTGAGAGTAAATTCGTATAATTACACACACCTAATTATAAATTCGCCTCTCAAGATGCTTAGTTATTTAGAAGTAGAAGCAGAATATCATCCACACAGAGTTTTTTTATTTTCTAAAACATTAATGTTTAATTGTACATACGGATATAAAAAAGAATAGAATCAGAAAATAGAAGGTATGTATTTTTAAAAGTTTTAAAGCTTACTCATACAAAATAATACCCAATATATACTTTTTCTACACTAAATAAACCACTTAAACTTATAAACTACTTACTCTTTCTAGAAGCAACTGAAATTTGTAATCGTAAAATCATCATACCTAAATTCAGAAGCAAATAAAAATGAAGGACTACGAGACTGAAGGTTTTGTGCCAGATATGTTTGCAAAAAAAGATGTCAAAAACGTCTGGACCAGATAACAAAAATGACTATTCATAATAACACTATGAGTTTTGTAGTTTATACCGATATTGAGATAGGTAATGTATCTAGAGTTAAGTTATATAACGGTGAATGGCGCAATGCGGTATTTTATGTAGGAAGGTGGATCAATTTCAAACTTGAATACATCTTTGTTATGCATTTTTTATTCCAAATTAAAATCAAAACGCATATTGATCTAAGTATTACAACCTTTGTGGGCATACCAGTGAGGATAAATACAAAAAACTAGAAAGGTAGATAACAAATAATTAAACAAAGGTTTTTGTACTGCTTTACTTCACACTTTACGGTATTAAATTATATACGTACACATTAGTACAAGTTGTGTGAGTGCATCGGTTATTTTTTTATGACTAGATAACAAAATTATGATGGCATTGCATACAATGATGAATAAGATTATATGTTTTACTTTACAGAAAACAAGCCGATCAAATTTTCACTAGCAAAAACAAAAGAAACATTAGTAGGTAAAAGCTTGCTAAAGATTTAGTCAATGCGAGAAATTCGACAAAAGTAAATCTTTAAAAATAGGAAACGATTTTTTCTCAAAGTTTTTTTCAACTTGCCCCATGTACCGAGAATTAACATTGGCATTACACTCACAGGTTTTAGGACTACAATAGGCAAATGACACATAGGTAATTAATTAACTTTTATTACTATTCTTTAATTTTCAATTAGAACCTGTACGGAGAACTAACCATTGACGCCCGTAATAAGGGAATTTAAAATACTATTTTTAATTAAAAGCAAATTCTTTACTAGGTTGCTTGATATAATGACTCATCCTATGTGTGGAGGTAACTTGAGAAAAGGAACCAAAATTGTTGCATTTGTGGATGCTGTAAGCATATAGTAGTATCGTTTAATTCAGTTGACGTATTAAATGACTCCAAAATGCTTTAAATTTGACAGATATTGAGTGGCTTAACTATAGTCTCAGCTATATTGGTTTTGGATTGTTTGTTGAATACTGTAACAAATCCAGAAAACGAAGGTACTCCCCATCGAGGATATTTTTCAATCTTGACTAAGATTCTTACATGGTAAATTGCAGGTAAACTTACATTGTAGTATTAAATTTTTTCAGCCTTTGAAATAGGGGGGCTCATCATATTTATTGTTCTGATGACAATCAACATTTATCTGGCATTTCGACTTTACCGGAGTGCTCACGAGGTTCAAAAAATTATAATTAAACCCATCTTGATGCTGTACATTTGAAATATAACTTACTGTACAATATGCATGTGTAATTTTTACAGAGGAATTTACAACGACTTACACAATATCGAGAAGCGGTCCTGATCATTGTCACATTTTCATCCGGCTTGGCGTTATTTATTTCTCACACCACAAATAACGCTGACATACGTTACAGATACCCACTCTTGTGGTTTTACATACTGTGTATTCTGGCGGGAGTATTTCGGGTTTACATGTACCTTGTGGTGAAAGCATTTCTTGCCGAGTTTGAGCTTCCGTAATGAAGGCGAAACGGAAAGGAAAAAACATGCTCTTTCAAGAATGAAAGACTTGATTTGAGTTAGGACAAACGTATTTATTAAGCGAATGATAAAATGTAAAAATATTACACTTGTGTCATATAAATGAACATTTAAAAACTATCTACTCCACTATATCAATCAAATATGTTTAACCAACTTAAATAATATTTTTAATGCGCAACAAGATAGGTATATGTTGTAAATAAGTTCATATTTTATATTACTTAGAAGACAGACTTTCTTCCCCCTTTTTTCTGCTTTGCAGGTGTTGCTGACGATTGTGAAGCTAGTGGTGTCAATCCAGCACCATCACTTTTTCTGCTTCTTAACATTTTGGGAGATATCTTGGGCAAATCTTTACGGGTTTTAGCAGGGGTCTTTTGTATTTCCTTGCTATTTTGTACAGCAGGACCTTGACTCTTCCTACTTCTTAACAATTTGGGAGATATTTTCGGCAAGTCTTTACTGGTTTTAGCAGGTGTCCTTTTTACTTCAATGCTATCCTGTGTGACAGGACCTTGGCTTTTTCTGCTCCTTAATAATTTGGGAGAGATTTTGGGCAAGTCTTTAATTTTCTTTCCCGGTGTCTGGTTTGCTTCCTTATTGCTATCCTGCATCGGAGGTCCTTGTTTTTGTTTGCTTCTTAACAGTTTTGGAGAGATTTTTGGTAAATCTTTTATTTTCTTACCAGTTGTTTGGTAAGGTGAAATACTTTTCCTTTCTGGGATCTGCATTTCTTCATCAGAGATATCTTCGTTTTTAAGTGAAGCTGAAGAGTCATGACTTTTCACCTCCGCTGCTTGACGAATGGGATACTGGGCAGGCGATGATAAATCCTTTGTTTTTTTGCCAGGTGTCTGACGGGGTGAAATGCTCTTCTTTTTCTGAATAATGTGTTGGTGGGACTTTTCATTGGAGATATCTTTACCTTCCGAAACGGAAGATTCATCGCTATCATCACAACCCACCTTTTTACTTTGAGGAGTAGGGAACTGGTAATCAATACCTAGCTCCAAAAATCGTTTATTTTGTTTCTCCAACGTTGCTAGACGTTGCTTCATTATATCATCCGTTGCTTCTTTTGACAAAATCTTGTTTTGCTTATTTTTTACCATTTTTCTTGCCTTTAACTTTGGGTTATTGTCTTCTCTTATATGTCTAGATTGGAAGATTTTGTTCAGATTTCCATCATCAGGAGACATAAGTTTGCCTATAGTAAAATAGAACCATTGTAAGATTCATAGATCGGAGCTAATCACGATAATAATGGTCTTCAGTTTAGTTATACATATTCTATTTATTTAACTTACGTCTAAAAAATAATTTTTAACGTAAAGATGAACAGTTGCTTTTAAACTATAACTATTGTAAAATCGGCAGCAATAATCTGAGCTACATTATACATCATACTATCATGATATCATACCTTATTGGAGCGAGCTACTTTAATGCGGAGAACCCTTCCAAATTGTGAAAAATATCCTCGCATTTCCTTTTCGTAAAAACCGTGAGGAACATGGTTCAGCATGATGACTCCCCTCTTGAATGTCTGTTCATTTTTCTGTTCCCCTTCACCTTTGCTCTGAACGCACCAATACAAAAAATTCAGTTAAAATTATCTTATTTAAATAATAAATTCAAAGTGTACAAACGCCGTCACAAGTAGTAGTAGTGGTATAATGACTGAAATATCCTTCAATAGTTAGCTTCTCACCTTTTTGATAACTTTTTTAACTGCTTTAGTCAATGCTGACTGTTTTTTCTTATCCAAAGCGATGTTATTTTTCGCTACAGGCGCCATTTTAGTTTTGGAAACGAGTTATGAAGTACGGATACGAATGAAATGTTTGCCACGTACTCAGTACAGTTCAAAAACCAATGACTGGGATTTAAATTTAATTTAAACTCTACCGATTTAAATTAACTACCACTTGTCTAAAAAAAAGTTATTAAAAATCGACAAAACCTTTCATAACGTCTGTATTTATTAATTACTTTTAGATTTTCACAAGTCAACAACACCAAAGAACACATGCATGCAAGCACGCACATTTGTCAAAGCACATGTCCATTTACTGAGCTGTTGTACTGCTATTCAAACATCTAAGCCCAGCTTTCGCGCTTTTCCCTACATACTTGTACACTCTATGAGAAAGGGAGACGGTATTCAACACTAAACGTTGACACACACCACACACGTAAGTATATATATACAAAGAACTGTAGAGGATGGATGATCCAAAAATTTTGCAATGAAAATGAAAATATGTAGTTCAATTGGTTTTTTAATTTTTCGAACTTTCCAACCAGTATAGAATTTCAAAGGATGATTAATGAATAAATGTCTAGTAATATCATACCGATAATAATGTTTTAAAAATACACGTAATTTTAATCTTGATAGGTATGTGCGTGGTAATATAAATAATTTACAAATAATTACGCAGTTTATTAGCTTGTGACGAAAGGTTTTGAAATTGGAATATAAAGTAGACAATCAATAATATGCCATCATAATTTTTTCACACACAGTAAAATTCTTTTTGGTTGCGTATTATCTGTCTGAACAAAAAACGGTATCACATTTTTATCTTCCGTCGTTCAAATGCGTAGATGCGAAGATAATTTTATACACAAAAATTCTAAAAGGCAATGCAGAAAAAAAATTGTAATGCTTCCGTTTGAAATGTAAACCTAAATACAGGTAATCTTAACGTAAATATGTATTTATCTCTATGTATTTAAAATGTGATTTTAGTATTTTTAAATTTTATTTAATATTGTCACATTGCAGATTCGACGGGAGGCAAAACATCAGCATATCTTACATATCATCTAAAAGGTCCCGTAATTTTTTGTTGGTCTCAATACGACGCTTTTGCTGCTCCTGTAATACGACAAAGATAGTTGAAAATAAATTTAAAGCGTGTGAGGAAAGAGAAAAATTCATTAAAGCTTTTGTAGTAAGTACTGATCGCACCTTTGAAAGCCCTGCTCTAGTTTGTTGTAAATTCTTTAGCTCCTGTTTCTTTTCCTTGAGATACTCTTCCTTTTCCTGACATCGCGCTTTGACCCCTTCTTTTGGTAATTCATTTGCGGATTCTAGAATGGTCTTGAGAACTTCATGAGTCTTACCTAGATGCTTTTTTAAATGATGTGATGAAATTCTTGATTCCTCGATTGAAGTCCAAAAGGAATTTTCAAGTTCTTGTAAACATTTGTGGACAACCAAATGGAGCTTTGGTAAGCTTGCCATAATTTCGTTCGAATTTACGATTCCGAAAAGAGAAAGAAGATATTGTAAAAGTTGCCCTTCTTGAGTTGTACCAGATATTGTAATTGGTTTAGAAGTCAATTTCTGCATGAAATAAATATATTAGATTTTTTACACAAAAATTTTCTCAAAAAGTACTGTAACGCGAACCTTTTTTGCTGAATTAACCTATTATGTCTTAAAATATCAATAATTGTAGTTATACGTGCTTTCAAAAACTTATCTGGTCTCTGTACCTTTGAGTGAGCTGTGCTTGCAGCAATATTTTCTTCAATGTTGCTTACTAGTCTTCCATACGCTTTCCCTTCCGACTTGACTAGATTGCGGATTAAACTAACACGAATTTTTTGGGCCTTCAGAACACTTGTAGTCAGCGTGAAAAACTCTTGCAGTTTTTTCTAAAAATTTTTTAAATGTCAAAATTACTAAGTGCGTAAGTTCAAAAATAAACCCAATATATGTTTACAATACAAATAACGGAAAACAAGGGAGCATTATTATTTTTGTATTTCATTACTTTCGCCAGAGCTTTAATGTTTGTTATTGCCGCGAATTGTTGATTAACAGCAGCAGAGGTCACTTCCCGAACACGATCAAGTAGCTCTTCACTTTCTCTCTCAAATGCAATGTTAAGCTCGTTGATGCTATCACGAGTCTCCATTTGAAGTTTTCTATTAAAAACATTATTAAAAACCCTATTTGCATTCACATACAATAAAAGCACAACATCGACAAATTAATAAACACTTACGCCCTAGTATCAAAATCCAGAACAGCAAGTTGGGCTGCCTTCTGTTGACATTCATCAAAATTATCTAAACACCCTTGATAACCAGCTAAGGAAATGTCTAGAGCGAGCTGATTTGCTTTCTCAAAGATAATACAGTGTTTTAGACGATCAAAATCTTTTTCGAATTGAAGAAATATTTTTCGTATATTTTCCTCGTTCAAAGGATCCCCTTCTAGGGCATAACCAGCATCCTTCATTATCAGTTCAGTTCCATGCTTTGTTATCATCTCCTGTATTCGTTCAAACAATTTTTCCTCTTTCTCCATTAGTCCTGTAACGTCAATCTGACAGAGGTAGTGTGTATCCTCCTACAAAAAAACAACAGAAGTTTAAAATATATGGACATGTAAAGAACTGAAATATGACATCCTAAATGTTAAGTTACCTTTGAATGATCTGGTTTCAAATCCTTTTTTAATTGAACCACAGTATGTTCAAGCTCTTCCATTTTCTCATTGAGCAGTTTCAAATCAATGTCTATTTCTTTTTCATATTCTTCGTTCAAGCGATGAATAATTTCTAACACGCAGGCAACCTTAGCTTGTTTCATTTGCCATTCTTCAACTTCTATCCTGTATTACAAACAAAAAATTGGTTTCAATTTCAGGATAAAAATTTTATAAATCAACTACAAAAACAACTACATACAAAAGATTTTAGCATCATACATGAAAATGTCATCTCTAATTTTAGACAGTCTTTCCAGTTCCGTTAATTGTTCCTCTACATTCGTTTTTAGTTCATTTTTCTTTGCCAATTTCTTTTGCTTTTGCTGACTGTACATTTCGTTAATGGCTCGTCGTCTGTTCACCGCTTCTTCTAAATCACTACCGTACAACACTAGGTCCTGCTTTTTGAGATCTTCATATCTGCAAGGGCAAAATTTCAGAGGGAAATGATTCAATTGTATGCGTGACATTATCTATTCACTATTATATTAAAAAATTACTGCTATTGCCATTGTCTACATGCAATGATATTTTTTACCTGAGAATATCCTCAGGGAGTAAACAGTTATCGGTCTTGAGAGAGGACATGAGTTTACGAACGAAATTGGCACTTTTGTCATCTTGGAATAGATATTCAAAGTGCTCAGGTTGTTGATGTTTGGACGGTTGATATCCTAATCCTTTAAGGAAATTAAAAAATTCCTCTCCTCTCGTACAAAACTTTTTTGGCTTTGATTTCGCATTCGTTGTTACTCCAGAAGAGGAGGAAAAATTCGGATTTCGTGACATGGTGAGCACAGTTGTGTATTATAACTCTTAAATTTAACTCTATATCGATTACAATCGATTCAGTCGATTGTTAAGAATGGTTCTCAGCATAGGACTTGGCCCTCGACCAGTTAGAATCCAGTACCAGTCCGTTTCAGGTAGACAAATGATGAAATAGGATACCCACAAAGTAAAAAATACAAAGTATATGAGGATGAAACATATCCTTATCATGTAATGATACAGTTCGGCAGTGAACAAACCAAAGAGAAATCCAAATAATAGTAGCCAATTTCTCATGATTTGTTCTATGACATTTTAATTCTACTGGCTAGTTAGTACACTTTTCAAATCCCAAGTGGGAACTGAACCGCTGAGCCCACCAGTTAATATTCTTACATGTTCATAGTACAGTACACTAATATTGATATCATAGGTGGAGGTAAAAATGTAAATGTCAACAAAAATTGCAACAACCACTACAACTTAAAACAACAAAAACAACACTACTTGCTTATCAAACCAAAACAACAAAAACAGTATAAGTCCAAGGACAGAACCTTTGCTACTGGCTGGCTGCAGGCTACCGCTGCTGCTTAGTCTGATGTTGCCCCATTGCAAAGTTATTTCCTTATTCTTTGTTACTAGCGTAGTTAGTAAGCGTAGTACGAGATTGGACAAAAATGAAAAGTAGACCCTCACCCTCGCTTTTACTTCATTTTCTCGTTCAATCAAATAGGTATGATTCGTCCATCATCATCAATGACCATGATTTGTTCGTGTCATGTCAGAGTGAAATGAACAAATAATATGCAATTAAAAATGCACTAACATGCAAACACAAAAATGTTTGCGGATTAAATGAAAAGACCTAAATATGTAATTAGTAACTTATGTGGCATGTGTAGTGAGCTGAGTTGGATCAAAGTGAGATGTGAATGACGTGATGTATGCAAACGAAAACAAACGACCTTGATTACCTACTTGTTGAACACATTTCCTCATAATTTTCATCAACTACAAATACGAAAAAAACTGTAGTTTGATTTTTTTTAATTGGACCAAAAAAGGTTGCTTAAAAATTATGACGATAGTTCAGTTTTCATGCCACATGCTAATTGCTATACAACTTTTTATATAAAAACCATGTTTTTGAGTACTTCAAAGGAAGAAGTTTATCTGAGTACGATTTTATTACGTGTTATTGAATCATGCTTTTGAATGACAAAGTGTTATAATATTATAAAACTTGACTCTAAATAAATAAGTTAGGTTAATATTAGTTAGCACGTTGTATTTTGTATACACTATTTTTGGTAGACAATTATTAATTGGTGACTTCAGTTTATATAGTTTAAAATTATCATAGCTAGGTAATATTTGACAGAGATAACTACCTAAACAATTTACCATGCAAAATGTTTTAAACTAACAGGTATTTTAACATGATCAAAGTTCACTGGCACTGCCTATAACATATAATTTCTAAGTCCTAACCACTACTACTACCTGTTCATATTTTCATATTAAACCTTAAACTGTTCAATTTGTTAATTTTGTGTGTGTATTTTGTCTGCAAGCAATTACAGTTAATACAAAATACGCTACGGTTTCAAGCCTAATTATGTTACAGTTGCACTAGTGCTTGCCTTTGTTTGATTGCTTCCTCCAGCTTTCAATCCGATTATACCCCTTCTGCCTTTTTCAAAAGCATGATGAGTTTCATGAGCTGTAAAACCAAAATATTTGCAGGATGAAAAAATTGGTACAAGTTGTAATTTTCTACTCCAACTCCAACAATAATACAAATTAATGTTATAAAATGTTATTTGCATTGTTTATGGGTCACGAACGTTTGTAGAAAGTTGAGAGAAAGTTGGTGTCAGGAAGAATGAGCCTGACACAATCAAAAACCTTGGCTTGTGATGCAACTTCAGCGTTTGTATTCCACACCAAAATGACATCCTCTCTGTCACGTATGGATACAGTAACACCACAGACTTCGTCATCTTCTGCTACGTATTCGTTCAGTTGCTCGCCAATGGCAGCCATGAGCATTTCTTTCCAAACTTTATCCTGAAAGGTTTAAGATGGAAAATTAATCTAATCCAGGATGCCATTTTATTCAAATCAGGGTGTCATTATACTGTTCGTAAATATATTTTAAAGAATTCTCACCGTATCCTTCTTTTGAACGCGTAGCCGGAAGGTGCCTCCTTTGCAGTTATAGGACTCCTCCCAGACCGGTTTACGCTCATCTCGCATCATGTGTAAACTATCAGTAATAAAATGATTAATGATACCTATGACATTCCTCCAAATTCAGCCCGTATGAGCAAAATCGCAAATCCTAAAATATATTTTCCATGTTACCTGGAACGACATTGTAAGTCACTCGGTTTTGGAATGTTGTAGTAAACGCCCCAGAATCGATGAACGGTGTAAACCGTATAAATTCTCTTTAGATTTGCTTCAAACTGCTGAACATTAACCCCACGCTCTGTGCTGAAATTTTTATTGAAATCATATTCCAATATAGTACACATCGTCAACAATGAAGTCATACCATTTATTTTTACCGATCAACCCAAAATGTCCACGGGGAGTTCAGTGGAACGGGATCCGTAGAGTAAATATTCTTCTTTTTGCTCACTGTTGTCTTGAACAACTCCATAGCTTCGTGGTCATGATCATCATGATCCTCCTGGTGATGGCTGCTGATTTGTTCGTCATTTTCTTGTTCGTGGTCACTCATCTCTGGTTCAGCACAAACATTGTTGTTGGTGACGGATGGGGAATCTCCGTCTCCACATTCCACGTTAACTTTCTCTCCCAGACTCAGTCTGCTCATTTCATCCATCAGCTACAGGAAACAACATAAAACGTTAATTTCATGCGTCATTTTCACGAACAATTTTATGAAAACAAATAAATGAAAGTTACATGAAACTTTCAGAAATACAGAGATTGAAAGCAAAACACAGTAACTCTACCTTCGACATATTCGCAATATTCACAAAAAATAGAATTTCTTTATAAACTGCAACAATGCCAGAAGAGGTTGGTTAAATTCAATTATTTTGATTAAATAGTTTAATTATTTTCTAAGAGTCGCACTGAGAGGTAATCAATCACTAACAATGACACTAGTTTCTCTATAACATTGACATTCATGTGCTGAGGCTGAGAATGTCTCCGTAAATTTCGGAACCCGATCCGAAAATTGACATGAAAAGAAAGAAAAGAGAAAGCAAATTCATCCATCATTCAAAGGGTCATCCAGCATCGCAATTTTCACTTGCATTTCAAAATTTAGCGGTTGATCCATTTTTTATTTGAAAATTCGAAAAAGCATTTTTACTGGATGGACAGCAATTATGAAGATGTTTTGAAACTTTGCTTTCGTTTGAACGACCGGGAAATGTAAATGGCTTGTGAGAAAAAAGTAGTGAAAACAAGGAAGGAAATGAAAGTCATGAGAAAGCACAAATGGAAGTGCATGTTTATGCACGCGCACAGTCTCAGTCATGGTTCTGCAGTGCAGTGGATGATAGGATGTCATAAATAGGCTTGAAACCGTAGCG
>JAHZMT010004378.1:0-15852 GCA_027743785.1 Sinhomidia bicolor
TCTAATTAAAAGAGTGTTCAAGATTAACTAATTTCCCAATTTTGCAGCCACCTGAAAACGGACCGAACAAGTTCAGTGGATACATACCATTGGGTGAGCAAAAATACGCGACTCTTTTGAACAAGTTACAATTGGGCTAATAATGAAACGTGTTTGTGTTGTTGTAACTCGACAGATAAGGTAGAGATTAGCTACTCGAGAAGCAGCGGACCGGGCGGCATGAACGTCAACAAACTAAACACAAAGTCAACCGTAAAGTTTGTCGTATCGGAAGCAACCTGGATCCCTGACGTGATCAGAAAAGGCTTCACTGAAAAGGTGCGTTCATAACAACAACTTTTTCCAAAATTTATACTCGCAATAGATAATATACTCCACAATTTCTGTCTATCCAGTTCCGCAACCAGATAACGAAAGACGGCGCGATCCTAATCCAGTCGGACAGAACCCGTTACCAGCACCTGAACACGGCGGACGCTCTCCAGAAACTCAGGGAAATGATACGCGCGTGTGAGCCGACAGAGCACGTCGTCAATCTCGAGGGGGAGGAGAAGGCGAGAAAGCAGAGGGACAAGGCAAACCGAGAGAGACTGTTGGTCAAGAGGAGGAGGGGCTCCCTCAAAACAGACAGGGGGGCTGTGTAGAAAATTTGAGAAAAAAGCACTTTGTTTAATAAAAAAGTTTTTTAATAGGCTTACGTATTTACGTGTGTTCTTTAATCCGTTTTGCACACCTGCGTGTGTGGTGTGTTCACCACCACCACCAGATTTCATGCACGCATCTGTCTTGTGACGAGATGGTTTTTTCTGGCATTGTCATCCTGACACTTGACGGGAAAATAACAATCTTTAAATAATCTTTTTAAAAATGGTGAGGCAGGACGTGATTCCGTTGATTGACAGGGTCGACACGCTGGAGAGGAGGAATCAGGTGACAAGAGGAATTGGACTTTATAATGCGCACGTTTTAAAAAAGTACGCTAATGACCCGTAATTTTACTGCAGATTTTGTCGGTGGCGGGCGCGACAATGGCGCTTTTCGCGACGGGCAACATTCTCGGGTTTTCCTCAGTCTCGATCCCCACGCTGCTCAGTGCAGACTCTGAGATCCAGGCGGACGCTGACGACATGAGTTGGATGGGTGAGTTATTATTTTATACATCAAACGGCAAATGGAAATACATGTTGAGTACATCCCCGTAGCGAGCCTGATAACGATCGGAACGCTGGTGGGAACGCTTATCGGCGGAATGACGTCGGACGGGATAGGCCGCAAAAAGACGATTCTGCTCAGCTCCCTCATGTTCTCGGTTGGCTGGGTCATAATCAGCCAGTCGAGCCAGCTCGCAGACCTGCTGACGGGGCGTATGCTAACCGGAATAGCGTCAGGCTTCTACTCTGTAACAGTTCAGGTGTACATTTGCGAGATTGCCGATCCGTCAATCAGAGGCGTGAGCGGCTCGCTGCCCACATTCATGGTGAGTCTCGGCATCCTGTGCATCTGGTGCATGGGCAGCGTGCTCACTTGGCGTTCCGTCGCTGGCCTCTGCTCTCTCTTCCCCCTCTTTGTGTTTGTGTACGTGGTCTTTCTGCCAGAGTCACCCGTCTGGCTGATATCCCGGGGTCAGCAGCCTGAGGCGCTCAAGTGCCTCACCTGGCTCAAGAACGACCAGGAGGAGGCGCAGCAGGAACTCATGAGACTCCAGTACCTCAAGGAGAGGAGGCTGGCGCAGACCGGCTCCGTCCACCCGAAACACGCGTACACTCGCTTCTTCAACTGCAGCGTGCTCAAACGGTTCGGCCTGGGCGTGTTCCTGTTTTTCGTGCAGCAGTTTTGCGGGCAATACTGCATCGTGTTCTACGCTACCATGATTTTCAGATACGCCGACCACTTCATCAACGACTACCTGGAGACTATCGCGCTCGGGTTCGTCCGCATGTTTGCCACTCTCATCGCACTCTTTCTTGTCAACTTTATGCGAAGAAGAGTGCTCCTCATTTTGAGCGGCCTCCTCATGTCCCTCAGTACAGGCATGCTCGGCGTCTACTTTCTCTTCAAAGAGGTCGAAGGGGACTTTCAGAATAGCACGTTCACCGACCCCACCATTCCGCTCACCCACGAACACTTTAACATTGAGTGGGTTCCGCTCTTTTGCTTGATCCTCTTCATGTCCGGCTACTGCGTCGGCTTCGGGTCTGCTAAATTATCTTCAGCTTTTTCAGTGGAAACGGATTCAATCTAATTTTACCCTCTATTTCTGTAGAATTATCCCGTGGTTTATAGTCCCCGAGTTTATGCCCTCGGATGTACGCAGTTTGGGCTGCTCGATGGCGTTTGCGCTAAACCAACTCTTTCTGTTCACCAGCGTCAAAACGTTTCTCAACATGGTGGGCGCTATCAAAGAACAAAGAATTTTCCTGGCTGCGTGTCCACAGCAAACCTGGACCGTGTCTACAGCATAACGCAAACATGTCATGTAGCAAACATATAAGCATTAACCTTTAAGGCAATTCTTAACTTTACTTTTGCACACACACTGAAAACAAAGTTTGTTATCCTTACCTAACCTTAAATAACCGAACCTAACCTTAAATAACTGAACCTAACCTTAAATAACCGAACCTAACCTTAAATAACCGAACCTAACCTTAAATAACTGAACCTTAAATAACCGAACCTTAAATAACCGAATCTAACCTTAAATAACCGAACCTTAAATAACCGAACCTAACCTTAAATAACCGAACCTAACCGTATTATAACCGAACCTAACCTTAAATAACCGAACCAAACCGAACCAAACCGAACCTAACCTTAAATAACCGAACCAAACCGAACCTAACCTTAAATAACCGAACCTAACCAAACCTAAAATAACGTTTGCGGTTTGCTGTAGACACGGTTGTAGTTTGCTGGAAACTTTCAGCCAATTTTTCTGCACACGTGTATTATTCCATCTTCTGATTTTGTTTGTTATCGCTGAAACAGGTCGACTTGCTTGACGCTCATGGCACCTTCTGGGTCTACTCTGGAGTCGCAGCGCTGGGTACATCAACAGCTTTCAATTTCTATTTACGAGAATCATGTTTCAAAAATATGTAAATTGTGTTATTCTAGGAACGCTTTTCGTAATCCTATTCGTCCCGGAAACTTCAAATCTGGTAGACACTCTTTCTGCACAACTTTGCAATTAGTTCAGTTTTAACCCCAAGACATGTACTCTTTTTTTTTTGCAGGACGATGCCGAGATTGAGGAGCTTTTCAATCCCGACCTTTCCAATAGCAAGACGTACAACAGTTTTGAGGAAAGTGGTGGTGCTGGTGCTGCTGGTATCGTTCGGAGCAGGTGGGGGCATCGCGAGACGGATTTGTAGGACTTTTCACTTGCATCCATTTCAATTAACAATATTTGTATTTAATTGTTTCTCTGGAGATTGCATTTTTTCATGAAATATATTCTCTGCACATGCAAAACTATGCACAATTACAACTTTCGTTGCCCTTCCTTCCGCAAGCCCCACCTCTGCTTTAAGCAAACCTAAACTCGGCGACTCGGTGACGTCACGAGCATACCGCGAAAGAATGCTGATGAAAGTATAGTCATTTCCCAAGAATCATCATCGTCAATCAACATATTCATATTCATTCCACAAGAGATTGCAAAATATATATATAATTTAACGACGTGTGTGTCAGTGATTTCACCACGTACTTGCTATGCTTCAGCTAACACTATTAAAACTAATTAGCCAGTCTCCTAAATACCGCACAGAAATGCACGTCGGGTTGTAAGAGTACGTAGCCTTAGTAACGTGTTAGCATAAGTGCACTTAAATTTATCATCAGCTGCTGAATTACCAAACAGATTGTTATCACGAAAACACGTGTGTGTTTATCATAATTTCGTGTTGTACCTGGACACTAGCAGGAGATTAGAAAGACAAGCTCAATTTAATAATTATAATATTAATAACCCTGTTACTATGGGCGACATGGACCTCGACGTGGCCGAGTTTGAGGGATCGCTCAAGAACGTCGTTGACCAAGAGTCCCTCAGATGGGTCTTTGTCGGAGGGAAAGGCGGCGTTGGAAAAACTACCACCAGGTTGGTCCCTTGGAATTAAACTCTTAAACTTAAACCAAAACTAACTTTGCCCGTTTGTTCTTTGCAGTTGCAGCTTGGCGGTCCAGCTGGCAAAGGCGAGAGAAACTGTGCTAATCATCTCAACGGATCCAGCTCACAACATTTCCGATGCGTTTGACCAGAAATTCAGTAAAGTGCCGACAAAAGTCAAGGGGTTCGACAACCTTTACGCGATGGTGAGTCGGTTGTTCTAATTTTCGGATTTACAAAAAGATCGTGCATGTGGGCTAAATTCTCCCTGGTTCTGTGTAGGAAATTGACCCAAACGTGGGGTACAACGAGCTGCCTGACGAGTATTTCGGAGAGATTGACGGGCAGGCCGTGCGCGCCACAAAAACCATAATGCAGGAGGTGCTCAACGCCTTTCCCGGCATTGATGAGGCAATGAGCTACGCCGAAGTTATGAAGTGAGTTTATTGTTATAACTATATATTATAACTCGTAAGAAAAAATGTTTAAACGGACAAGTGTCAACTCTAGGCTGGTCGAGAGCATGAATTTTTCCGTGGTGGTGTTTGACACGGCGCCAACTGGTCACACGCTGAGGCTGCTCTCCTTCCCGAAAGTAGTGGAGAAGGGGCTCGGTAAACTGATACAGCTGAAAAACTCGTTTGGTCCGTTTATGCAGCAGATTGGGAACATGCTCCACATGGACTTTAACGCGGATAACCTGGCCAAGAAACTAGATGAAGTGCTACCAATTATCAAGAAAGTTAACGAGCAGTTTAGGGATCCAGTAAGTTGGACAAAATTAATAGCATAATAACTTGTGTGCGGCAGGGATGAGTATTTTTGTATTTTCCGAAAACAGGAAAAGACAACGTTCGTGTGCGTGTGTATCGCCGAGTTCCTCAGCGTATTCGAAACGGAAAGACTTGTCCAGGAGCTCACAAAGTTCAACATTGACACTCACAACGTGGTGGTTAACCAGCTCCTATTCCCCTCACAAAGCGAGTCGCAGAACTGCAAAATGTGCGCCGCGCGCTGCAAAGTTCAAGCAAAGTATTTAGATCAGGTAACTGGACGCGACAATGTTTTTTTAAAGAGCCACTCGTTTTTTAAAACACTGCCATGTTTGCCCAACAGATTGCCGATCTCTACGAAGACTTCCACGTCACAAAGCTGCCTTTACTGGACCACGAGGTCCGCGGCGTCGACCAGATAAAAGAATTCTCAGAGTTGATCATGACGCCTTACAACCCAAAACCAACGACGTGAGACGCCCAGCTCTCACGCTTCAAAAAACTGCAATAACGTTACTTCCGGTCGATCGTGAGAGATATTTCGTCTGTGAGATTTAACAGAGAGAATCCGCTAGTTTTTAAATTTCTTTCTGTTTTTTAAAGAAATGCTCGTGCTACACACGTTTTTTACTAGATCAGTTTTTTTTTATTTGTGCATTGTTTCCCCCTTTTAACTATCCGAAACCTGTAATAAAATTGAGCATAATTAAACAAACCTTACATAATTGCGTATGCGTTTTTTTATTCCACCGTGTGGGGCATTCCGAGACGGTCAGACGAAAAACTAGTTTTGGCAGTAATCAGGGGTTGTTGCATAATTCTCTGGATTTAATCTGCTGCACACCTGTGCAATAGATCATCAATTGATCGATCCAAGCATTTTTTCTCCTTCTTGACATGTCTTACAGCTCTGCTGCTGTTCTGCTATTGATACAATGTCTGTCTGTGTGCCGCTTTCACATTATCGACCACGCATACCTGGGATTTTTTCTCTAGTGTACACTGCATCAGTCTTCTTCTGTCTGCCTTCACAACAACAGTCACACTGCAGTGACGTTGTTTACATTTTTTGAAGTCGAGTTAAAATAAAGTTAAATAAGCAAATTTAAGTAAAAATGCTGTTTGCAAAGCAGCTTGTTTCCCAGCCACGTTGCTTCTACTCTGCTTCGGCCGTTAACGCGTTTAAAGAGCAGATTCAGCAGGAACTAAAGGTCTCGTGTTTAAAATACACTTTTGTAAATTCTCACGTCACCCCGATCCTGTGCAAAACTTTTTTTTTCTCTCTCTCGCGTAGGCTATACGGGACGCTGGAACGTGGAAGGCGGAGCGCGTCATAACGTCCAGCCAGTCGGCGTCCGTGCAGGTGCAAGGTCACGCCCAGCCTCTGCTCAACTTTTGCGCCAACAACTATCTCGGGTTATCGGTGAGAGCTAAACTGTACTATTGTCTGGATTGCGTATTATCGGGCATTGATGATAAATTACTCCCCGTAGAAGACATTCACAAACTCGCCGACAAGCACGGCGCTCTGACGGTAAATTTTTTCCTGTGGTTTAGACTCTACTTTTATGCATACTTAATTTTTTATGCATTCCCAACAGTTTCTTGACGAGGCGCACAGCACTGGACTGTTTGGAAAGACGGGCAAGTTAGGTTCTGTTTACCGCTTTTTATTTATTACCAGATTGGTTCACACTCCCAATTTAAATTCTTTAAATCGCAGGCAGGGGGACGGAAGAGTTTTGGGGTTCCAAGCAGGTCACCATAATCAACTCGACGCTGGGAAAGGCGCTCGGTGGAGCCTCTGGCGGATACACAACAGGTCCAAAATACCTGGTTTCGCTGCTCCGTCAGCGAGCTCGAACGTATCTGTTTAGCAATTCGCTGCCGCCGCCAGCAGTTGCGTCCGCGTCCAAGGCCCTCGACTTGGTCATGAACTCGAACGACCTTACCAGCAAGCTACAGGCCGGGACGAAGCAGTTCAGGGAGGGCATGACAAAGTCTGGGTTCACGATACTCGGCGAAAATCATCCGTGAGTTTTTTTCACATTCATTTTATGCACGAAACATTTAAAAATCCCATTTTTCCGCACAGAATCTGTCCGGTGTTTATTGGGGATGCAAAGCTAGCGGCAGAGATGGCGGACAGGATGCTTGGTGAAGGGATATACGTGATTGCGTTTAGGTGAGTCTGTCAATAAAACTCATCGCCAATTAAAAGTGTAAAAAATGAGTGTGTCTCCGTTTCCGTTCCAGCTACCCGGTGGTTCCAACGGGCAAGGCCCGCATAAGGGTCCAAATAACGGCGTCTCACACGCCAGCGCAGATTGACCACCTGATTGCGGCGTTCACGAAAACCGGCAAAGAACTTGGAGTGGTTTAATAAGAAAGAGTTGTTTTTATAGAGAAAAACGTAATGTTTTTACTGTTCTCACAAATAGAATTCCGCATGTACGACTAATTAATAACGATTAATAAATTTGAACTATATCTTTTCTCAAAAATGCTAGTTGATGAAAGGGGGTGTTCACTCACTACGTCACAATAAAACACGGAGAGAAAGGGAGAAAAAAAAGACGAGCGAAAGAGAAAGAAAGTGTAGCCAAGCATAAATATGTACAAGTTTCTGCTGCTTAATCATCAGAAAAACGTGGTGATTATCATATATTTACAAGCTTATCGATAAAAAATTACAGTTGATCGTACACATGCCTTAAAAAATAGTAAATATATATATATTCATATAGGTTTTCTCTTAAAATCCTTAAGCTAGATATATCGCGTTCGAGAATTACACATCAGCCCATATCCCCTACACCGTAATTAAATGCTCATGTACTTACAATAATTATTATAATAACAATAAAAAATGTTGATCAGCAGCACCCACCATTGTGTAAATTATTAGAAATAGGCCCTCTCGTTCTCCCTCTTTGAGATTTAGTTTATATTTCCACTAATTATATAAATGCATGATAACCGAGAGAAAAAATAAAAATAAAAACACACACACGGGGCATGCGCATGTTTCTTGTATATAAATGCGTTAATTATTATTATTATTATTATTATTATGATGCTTGTCTTGTGTCTTACTCTCTAATGAAAGATAGTTTTTGTTTTCCTCTGCTTATCTAGTCTAAAATTAACACCTCTTCCGCATCCACGCACGCAACACAAAATAAAACAGAAATACAAAAGAAAATTATTTACAAATTTAGAAAAATTTGTACTTTCAATAACGTGACGTACGTTTTCCATTCGTTCCGCTTACATTCCTAGTAAAACGCTAGTCAATGTCAAGTAACGCTATATTTAATATATATAATTCTTTTAACACTACACAAAAAGTTAATACATATTAACAATCTTTTTTTCATTTAAATCCTACTATTAAATTTCTCCACTCTGTGTTTAGTTCCTCTCTTAACATACATTTATATATATCTGCTTACTAAAAAAGATACTTTTCATTAAAACTTCAAGTCCGCGGCGTCGCTGCCCTCTTTGGTTTTTCTGTGCTCACGACGGGAAAAAACGCTTGTTGTAGAACCGTTTGGCAAAGGCTGGTCCTCCTGTGCCCTGCGATGCTGTTGGTGGAGGCGGTGGTGGGATCAGATTGCCCACCGGCACACCCCCTATTATTGCGCCCTGCGATGATGACGATGACGAGCCCGACTGCGGCGTCCGACCGTAACCTGACGAGGGACCGTTTGGCGCTCGATAGTGTCTGTACGTCTGCGGGTTTGCCGATGACACAAAACCGTTTGGTACGTTCATGCTCTTTGTCACCGACCCGTTTGGCGTTGTCGACATGTGCTGCTGATGAGGAGGCAGCGGCGGCATTCCACTCTGCTTCAGCGCCGCTGCCGTTGGCACTGACATTCTATGACCCTTCATCAACGACGAGAGGGGAGGAGGCGGAGGAGGATTCGACGACGACGACGACGACGAACGAATGTAACAATTCAACGGAGGCATTGGCATGATGTCACCTATGGGAAAGAATAAATAGGGTTACACATCCAAACTCTGCTCATAAGCAGCTAAGTTGTTGCTGTTTGGATTCTTACCATTTGGTTTTGGCTGCTTATCGACAACCGGCTCTCTCGGAGAGGTATGAGTTGGCGTAGGCTGCTTTTCTGCCGACTGAACCACTTCCACATCCGGCAGGCGAATACCAAAACTCTTGCTCAACCGCTTCCCCAGCTCCTCCCTCTTCCGCTCTGCCAAAGTTGGAGTCGAGCTGAACTGGAGAGCTAATAAAAAATAAAACACATTAGTAGGAAACTAACAAATTAACTAGTCTTATTTACATAGGTGTGTGCATGTACGTACTTCCCCGAGTACTTGGATCGTCGTCGGGTTTCGGACTGGATATTTCCTTGGCAAGTGGCGGTATAACCACATAGTCGGACGAGTTTGAATCCGAGTTGACCATGGAATTTAAAGCTGGACCAGTCGAGTTGCTGACAGCCAAAGACCTCGTGTCCTCTGTTGGGTGACCCTCCTTCTTTCGCTTGAAATACTCTTCCATCGATAGCTGCGCATACAAGAAACGTTAATTTATACTTTTTCATAGTTAAATTAGTTAAATTGAAAATCATTTCTCGTGCCCACCTTCTTCTTGACTTGTGTTGGAGTTTTGAGACTAGATTCAACACTTTCTCGATTCCTTGCGTTCCTCTCGCCGCTCTCTCGTTCACTCGGATGTTTGTCCGGAGCGCTGTTACTGCTGCTCTGGTGCAGGTCTTCATTTTCACCAGTGTCGTGGTGTGATGGCGCCGCAATCGTCACCAGCGGCTCCTTCTCAGAACTAGTACCTTTCTCGGGCTCAAAAGAGCTGACGCCGGTAAGCTTGGCATAATGCTCGGGGTTACGTACGTAGTCTAACACTATCGCGTCTGACGTTGATTTCACCGGGGAGTTGCTGTTGGAGTTGTTTATTACCGGTTCAGGAGCATCAACTTGATCCCACCTACTCCGTCGCGGGGTCGTTGACCGATTTGGAGAAGCACTCTCCTTGGAGTGCTCTTGCTTTTCAATCAAAGAGTTATCGTGATCTTGACACTTTTCAGAGATTTCCTCCCCTTCTTCCTTCTCTCGCGTGTCCTCCAGCTCGTCCATGTCCTCCTCTGCACTGGACACTTCTGAGCATGACCATTTTCTACTGGGTATCTCGCTCGCCTCGCCCACTTCCGCCTCATCCTCTTCCGTTCTATCGACGTGCTCGATTTGCTCCGCTTCGTCAGCCGCCTCCGTGTCCATTTCCGTACAGCCTGCGTCCGCGTTGTTTGGAGTGGACGGTGGCGTGTTGCTCACCTCTGATGACATTGAGGCTCGCGCCAAACGACGCTTTTTTAGCGGAGCCAGGCACTCCACCCCTACTGGGGAGTTGGGACGGGAGTTTGGACTTGGCACTGCCATAGGATCCGTCTCCTCGCTGATTGCCTGGCGGAGCCAGCGCTTTTTTGCCGACGCGTTATCCAAATTACCGTTCACCACTGGTAACACGAGGAAATTATTTGAAGAGGAAGTGGATGGCTGCACTGGAGGGGTCGTTGTGCCCGATGTCGTTATGCTGTTGCTGTTTGACTTTCTCATGTACTGAGACGGGAGGGATGGCGAGGCATGCGTCCCAGATCCTATCCTCCACTCTGACATCATTTCCTGCAACAACAGATAGTCACAAAAATATTATAACTTAATAAATAGTAATTAAATTATGATTCAAAAAAGTGCCCGCACCTTCTTCTTGGGCAATCTAAAGTTGGGCCCCATGTTTTCCTGGAGCGGGGACATGCCTGCTCGGGCAGCTTCATCGGCCGAGTTAAAGTCAGACTCTGTTGAAGTCGACCTCAAGTCGGCAATGCTTCCCGAGTTCCGATGGCTGATCATTTGCGGTTTACTACTGCCAGATTTGCTAGAGGACCTTCCCCGTTTTCTGCCCTTCTTTTTATTATTCGCTGGAGCGAACCTAATGGGCGCAAGACTCACTGACACGTTCGACTGCGAATCCTCATCATGATCCGTTTCCCGGTCATCAGTTTTCTTTTCTTTATTACCCGTCTTATCCTTCTTTTGATTCTGTCGACTCTCCTTTTTCTTCTGATTACTCTCCATCTTTTCGATAATTTTCAGCACAGATTGCAACTTTCTCTCCTCTCTGGTCAGCTTGTGAGACTCTGTGCTGCTTGGCTGATCGGTGCTTGCCCCCGTAACCGGAATCGCAGGTACAGCAGCAACTTCCGCTGCTCCAGACTTGTTTCGCTGTCTTGACAAACTCGACGTTGATGATGATGATGACGAGGTTGCCGGTATGGATGGTGTCGCGTCCGACTTTCGCTTTGATGTTACCGGGGTAGGTAGAGGGGGTGGAGGAGGCTCCTCGGCAGCAGCTATCGCGCTTGTTCTCGCTCTTGTAGTTCGTCCGTCGCTCCGGTCTTTGGGTGGAACGGGAGACACGCTCTGAACAGGTTCTTCAACGGGCGGAGTCGGTGCACTCGGTACGGCTACTTGAGCTGGTTCATGTTCCGTTGACGGGGGATTCTGCTGGGGAGATGCTAATGCAGCAGCAGTTGGGGACCGCGCTGGTTCTATCGCTGGGGGCTCCTTATCGATTAGGGAGGTGCGTCTTGAGCTCATTCGCCTTTTCCGTTCTCTTGATCTGATAAAGGAGAGACATTATTAAATTATTAACAAAATTATTAGCAAAAAGCTTTTCGCTCGTGTACTTACTCCTGAGGTGCAGCCGTGGGACTAAACAGTGCTCCATTCTTCTTGTGCACAATGGCGTCATTCACGGCGCTGGGGTCGTGGATGGTCGCTTTGCAGGTATCGAGATCAGAGCAGGCGCAGGGGAGTGGGGGAGGGAGCACGTGATACCTTTGAATGACAGAGTTCATCGTGTTGCACGTCACAGACTTGAACTCGTGCGGGATGGTGACCTCGTCGTCAATGTCGATTACTGACGTTGCTACAACGTACGCGTGAATCGTTCCCTTTCCCACAACATGCCGTATTTCCGCGTTTGGGTTACAGGACCTTCTCACAAACCTCGCGTCGTTACCGTACTTTCGCGAGTCGATGCAGATGCACATGCCGTTCTTGGGGACTTGGTGAAAAAACACAAAGGGTTCCGGAGATATCATGTTGAGGTTGCTTGGGTTGGCCTTTTTACTGGAACAGAGTAACAACAAAATTGTGAGTAAACTGACGTAACTGAAAATTAATTTAATTTAATTTTATAATATTATAATTTTAAATGTTACTTGGTAGGGATGAAGCCCGTGTGCATCAAGAACTTGCCAATAAACTCAATGATGGCCTGCCCGGGCTCCACTCGCACAGCCGCCAGCAAAGTTTTGAGTTTTTTCCCGCCCTCCAAACTCGTCACGCCAAGTTTCCACTGTTTCGAGTCGTCGTCGGGGAGAGGTGTAAAATCAGGTACAGAACTGGAACCGAGCATCCCTCCGTGATTTTTCAACAACTTGGCTCTCAACTCTGGAGAATAGCTGCATACGGCGTTCTCTGCTTCTTCGTATTTGTCCAGGTAAGGCGACGAAGAGTACGGACAAACGTACGCGCTGAAACCCAGGTTGACGTTAATGTGCAGCGCACTGGTTGGCGTGGACGAGCCGAGGGATGGTTCTGGGCTACTCGCTGCTGATGGAATATTATTATTGCTCAACGAATTTGCAGGGGCCGCGGTGGATGGTGTCTTATCGAAACTAGGAGATCTGGACTTGGCTGCCTGCCTCTCTGAACTTGGCGATGGAGACGTCGAGGGAATGATATGAGGTGGACTCAGATCCCCGTTTGGAATATCCTTGAAAATCTGCAAAACATGATTAAGTGCTGCAGACTTGACAAAATTTAAAAAAATTTAAGTTATAAAAGCAAGTTTTCCCACCTGCTTCCTCTTCCGTCGAGATTCGCCAGTGACGGTAGTTCCATTCGAATCGCTCTTGCCGTCTTCCTGCCTCAGCTCCACACTGCCCCTCTCGTCACTGTCCTTTCCATTCTCATCCAGCTGGAAAGAGTCGCTCAGGGAGTTCTCCTTGTGCTCCTCGATTCCTTTCGCCGAGTCGTCCCCGCTGGGGCTCGACAAGGGTGAGTTGATGGTGTTTCTTCGGGTGTAGCTCCTCCTCGTCTTTGGGGGTTCGGCAGGCCGTCTTTCAAGCAGGTATTTCTTTGGCCCCCTCTCCGAGGACCTCCGTTTTCTGATTCCAATTTTCGATGGACTGTCAAAATCCAACGCGGTGCTGAGATTCTGTCCCCGTTTTCCACTGTACTTTCTCGAGCGTTTGGCAGTGGGAGAATGAAGTGTCGACGACGAGAGAACCTCACTGTCACTATCCGAAGTAACCTGACCGTTTGAAAGACTAGGCCTCCCTCGTCTTTTTAGCTTACCGGACGATTTGCCAGGAGAAGAGAGAGGTTCTCCTGCAACGCCCAACGAGGATTCACCCGAGTGCAAAGTGCCCGAGCGACTCCTCTCCCCGTCACTATCCCCGATCGTAGAGTCATCCTCCACAACGCCCAAATCCATCATTTCCTTCTTGCGCGTCTGAATGGCTCGGGCCCTCGGTTTACTCACCCATCGAGGATTGCAGAGTTCACAGAGATACGCTTCGGGAATGTCATTTCTGTCTATTCCCATGCAGTCGACATGTTGCCACACACAACAGTTATCACAGCAAATCATAAAGCCATCGTCGTGCAGGTAATCACAAATACACCTCGTGATTCCCTCACTATTTACGTCCTCGGCAGCGCCGCTGCTCGGCAAGTTATTGCTGTTCATACTTGATGGTCGTGTTAGCAAACTGTCCATTTCTTTCAGCACAACATTGTTCACTGGTGATGATGATGATGGCTGCTTTGTCGTCCATACAGGCGGAGGGCCAGTGGATGCCCAACGGGACTCGGCCGTTGGTGGAGAAATTGTCGGAGACGTTGGTTCGCCCGTTGATTTTGAATCCCAACCTTTTCTCGAATCCTGAACACGTGGCAAACTCGTGTTGATTCTATCGTACCGAATGTTTTTATCGATATTCTCTTCATCCTGTGTCGACGACGCCGCCATCTCCTTGTCCTTGATCTTACGGCCGTACTGCTGGGGTAGTTGGAGCAACTCGTGTTTTCCCTTTTTCAACCTCCGCCTCGTCGGATCAACACCAACCAAGCTACCGGCGGTGGTGGTAGGCTCTTCTTGAAAACTATTAACCGGAGCTCGCGTCTGCTGCTGATCTTGATCAGGGATGTTGGCAGGGTAAGGAGGTATTGTGTTATTAAGTGCACTCTGCAACTCGGCTTGTTTCCTCGCCCGTTTCCTGCCAGGTACTCTGGGCTTTCGTCCAGGAACAATATCACGGTCGTGTATATTCTTGTCAAAAGTCTTTCTCCTTCGCCTTACACCAGGTACCGTCACAGGAGACTCTGAGCGGGGTCTTCTGATTTTAGCCGCCACTTCCGCAGACACGGGAGGACTCGTCGTCGCTCCTCTCGTGTACAAACTGGGAGGAGGAGGTTTTGGGTGAAGTGTCACCGGCGGAGGAGGAGGATGGGACATTTGGTGGTGGTGGTGGTGGTGGATCTTATTATTTGGAGGTGTGGGAGGTCGGAGCTGGGTCATTGGCAATGTTTGCATTTGCTGCACTGGAGGCGGTGGCGCTACAGGCTCCTTAAGGTGATGGTGGTGGTGATGATGATGGTGATGGTGTGTCATTTGGGCAAACGTTGGTTGCGGCGGGGGCGTCATTGGCAGCCTCGTCGGTAGCGTGTAGTTGTGATCTTGAAGCGCTACTGCAGGATCCGCTCGAGGCATGTAGTCATGGGGGATATTACTTCGGGGTCCCATAAGCACTGAAGGACGTGTCGTGTTGAGATTCGGGATGGCAGGTGGTGACTTGAGACGAAGATCTGCTGATCCAATTTCCCTTCTAGTGTCATGCTCCATGGCTCTTCCCGCCTGTTGCGTGATGGTTGTAACAGGAATTGACGGTCCTCTGAACGTTGTCGCATTCATCTGAAAAACTCCAGGCCGCTGCTGTTTATCAACTAAATGAGATCCTGCGGGTACTTGAGAGGATAACGTTGGGGGATGATGAGGTAAACGGATTTCAACCGTTGGCTGAGAAGAGTTTCCGGTTTGAAGAGAAAAGTGCGCAGGGACCTGGCCTGCTGCGAGTGTCATTCCCGCGGGCAGCGTGAAGGTCCTCTGGGTGCCACCTGCTGACGAGAAGAGCACAGCTTACAACAATTCTCCCAAACAGAGCAAGTGCTAAACTTTTAATAATTTTTATTTGTCGCTTACCGTGAGGATGCGCAAGCCGCATTGATCCATTAGAGATGGCCTGAACAGCGTACGCAAACTGCTGTCCAGAAGGTCCAGAGGAATGGTGAATGGTGATGGGAACGACATTGGGAAATCCGGATAATCCTTGAGGAACAGTAACACTAGCACGAGCACCAGTAGAGGAGTCGATGCCACCCCCAATATTTGGGGTAGTAGAAACGACGGCGGTAACAGGCCCATCTGTCCTACCACTAGCAACGTTACTAGCCGTCCCGGAAACATTCGAAGGTCCTTGCTGGTTCGCTGCGGTGGCGGCAGCTTCCATCGCTGCAGAAGCCACCGCACCCAGATAATTCATGAGGCTCATCTTGACAACGACTATAACGAACCACTCTACTAAATTGTCTATTAACACGGATAATATTTTCTACAAACCACATAAATTCTTTGAATTCCACATGATCATCAAGTTGTTGTAACATATACATCACTACACTCTTCCCACTCGGTATCGTAGTCTTTTTTCCCTGCTTCCTGAAACCTTTCTCGTTTCAGCCATCTCCGCTTTCCTCCGCTAAATTCCAGCACAATTTTCCATTCAAACATTTCAGTAGTGACCTGTCAACAAACAAAACAACGTTACAGTCTCCTTGACAAACATTTTT
>JAHZMT010004379.1:0-16405 GCA_027743785.1 Sinhomidia bicolor
CCTAAGCTGGTGCTGGTTCGAAGTACGGAAAAGTTCACCTCCGGCATTGCCGTTTTTGCTGACGATGAAGCAACAGGAGCAAGATTTTCCAAGTGCGTTGCTTCCTCTAAAACTTACTTTGACACGTTGTACAAGTACCATGTGATCACCGTATTGCCTCCCCAGTTGCATAAGGATCCCAACAAAGTAGACCGAGTAGGTGTAACTATCAAGAAGAATTTTGGCACTGACATAGGACAGGCAGTGGTTCTTCACGAGTACTCAATAAATTCGGTAAAACGACGAGATGTAGTGCCCGTTAAGTGCCTGCCGAAACTTCTCCAAATTGGAGCAAGTGCTTATCTCCTTGAGCTGAATACCAGCTCCATTGCGTACAACTTTCTGCGTATTTACTGTGCGGACAAATTAGCTCCCGTTTTGGGCGATAATCTTTACTCTGGTCGTGTTCAAACCTTGAATGGAGTTCCGGTGAAAATTGATTCTACTCATTTGGCTCCGGGTTCAGGATTTCAAAAACTGAGTCTGGAGATTCGGCAAAATCTTGAGCTGCTCAAGCCTGAAGATAGTTTGTTCGTACCTATTCACGCACATCTACGCTCCTACAAGGTTCGAAAGTTTTTGCATGGAGACCACAAAGGAGCAGTGATGCAGTTTGAGGCGCCCTACCCTCCCTATTTCAAATGGACCTGCGCAAAACTTGGCATAGTACTTGATGTAGACTCAGGGCCAAATTATTAAAACCAATGCTTATTACGTTAGCACAACACACAAACAACAACTATATGGCAGAATAAGTACATATGTAGTCTTCACACGCACGTCACTTTCTTTTGTATTTTTTATTTCCAAAATAACAACAGAAAATGTAATTTTTTTCGATTTTGTAAAAGCGTTTCTATTTAATATTAATAATAATAAACTATGACGAAGAAAGTAAAAAATATGAATAACGATAAGATGTACAATTTTATGGTATTTTATTTAAACTTCCTGTGCAATCTGCATTTCCTCCATATCTTCATTGTCGGATTCGTGAATTTCCTCCACAATACTCTCTTCAATTTTCGTCTTAAGCCCAGCGGCTGGACTTCGGATAAGAGACATATTTCTTTGCACTTCCTTCACATCCTTCTCCTTCTCGATACTCTTGGCCTTCTTCATTCTTTGCATAATAAACTGAGCACTGCGCTTCTGTTTGATTCCCTCGACCTTCTTCATCGCAGACACTGAAAAGAAATGTAAATGAATGCAATTAAAAGAAAATAGTCCTCACTGCGTCAATACTTGACATTAGCTCAGCGGCATTAGTCACTAAGACAAATTATAAAAGTTTTCAGTTGAAGCTTACCGGACCGCATTTAGTGAAAAATAGCAAAATTAATTACTCACGCACCACTTCCATTCCAATCAAACTACAAACTACTGGCCTATTGACTTTAATTTAACTAACAACTAAACTACATCTCAAAAAAATAAAATAAATACAATAGCTCACCTTGCTGTCATTTCGAACAAACTGAATCCCGTGGCCAGGATACACGTGTGATGAGCAAAAGTAACACTTTTCAATACGCATTTTTACTCCTTTTCCTAATTGTTAGTTAGTGCTATCAACAACTAAACAGTAAATTACGCCAAGTTACTACTAACGCAACCAACTTGCTCTACAAAGTCAGTTGGCGTCTGTTTGTGAAGCACCGCTGTCTACGTACTCGTACGAGTAAAATTAAATTTTAATTGAGTTTAAAATGAAAGTTTGGCTGGATAGAGTTTTTTGTGTTGGGATTCATTCGCATATCGCAAGCGAAAGCACATGCTCATGCTACAGACATTGAGTAGAAACGAAGGCAGAGCAAACTCGTTAAATTTCGTGTCTCTTCTGCGGGGCATTCTCGTACTTTTCTATGATTTTGCGTGTTGCATGCATTAGTTGGCAGCAGCAACAGTAGGTTAGAATGCTGGCTGGATTGGATGCAACAAAGGACGAGCTGACGATGATGACTTTAGATAGCACATAGCTTAATTATTATATTATTGGGTATAAGTATTTGATGTTCAAAATCTGCAACGTTTAGTCATGTTAACATGACAAGAAACCAACAACTTGGATAGAAATCGCGTGTGTGTGTGCATGTGGCGCTGTTCCAGTTGCTTGCACCTAAAAAACTTTTTCTACGATCATTCACTTCATTAAATTCCCTCAGATGAATTCATCATGATCCCTCATTAAGCTAACCAACTCAATTTTACTTTCATCTTTTACTTCAACATGAACTGGAGCAAGTGCCCGTTAGCCGTTGACTCCTACAAACTCACTTGACGGAAGCGATTCTTTTGGTTGAAAAGCACTTTCTCCATTTACATTAGCAGCATGCATGATCATTGATCATCAACATGACCACCTAAATACCTATTTGAAAACGGATAAAGAGCAAATGTCGCAAAGAAATTAGTGTGGAAATTGCGTTTACCTGCACATTTTCGATTAGTTATTAGCATTTTTTAAGCATCCAACAGCAATGATAGTAGTGTGTACGTGCGTACAATGTACACTGCACAAGCTCGTCATCCTTCCAGTTTGCCTGGTCTGGCCTAACACACGTGATCAGTCATCAGAATAATATATGCTTCCATAGAATGAGAATGAGCCTTTATGAATAACTTGCGTTACTTCTCGCCTCACCTCTAAGCCGTCGGCAAAAAATTTGTTTTTAGCATTCATACAAGCGCCTTTTAACTTTAAGCACATAAATCCCTTCATTTCCCGTGGTCCTTCCTCACCTCAGATTCCTAGAGCCGCTATCTATACGTGATCCCTCTAAATTTCTTCTGTACACCCGAACTACTCGCCTAGCTCAAATATTTAGACCAAGACCATTTATTTAGCTAAGTTGACATTAGTACACCTACGCGCATATCTCCACTGGTCATTCACCCACTAATTGGTCATGTAAATAGCAAATGCAAGAGCAACTCGCTCGACGATAACTCAAGCTAAACAGTGGCACACGTTGTTATTAGACACGTCAATTTGCGATGTGTGTTTATTTCAAATTTGAAACGAGCACAGAGGCGGGCAGACACACACACTATTAGGAAGAATGTGTGGAGTGCAGGTGAAACGCTGTGCATCCTGCTTGTATTATTGCATGAGATGAGAGTTCAAAATAAAAATGCTTTTCAGCTTTTCAATTGCTAAATACTTGCAAGAAAGAGAGAGAGAGAGGGAGAGAGAGAAGGATCGTGAAAAGAAAAAATGCTGAAAAATAGGTTTTACGCGATTCTGAAATATCCGTCTAGTTGAGTTTTGGAAGGAGCGAGTGGAGAGAAAAAAAGTGAGCTTTTAAAAGTGATTCGTTGAGTTGAGCATGATGATGATGGGATCGTGGCCAAAGAAAACATAAAGACGAGAAGAAGAGATTTGACATGACTCATGACTCATCATGACAGACTTGTTGACTCCGAGCACCACAACGACACATCTTTAGGGGAAAAAACGTTTCCATTTTACGGATCACCCACACTCATCATTTTCATGGTGCACATTACAGCTCGCTCTAAGCTGAATGGATCTTGTCATGGGAGCAGCAGCAGCATGTTGATCTGATGATAATAAACATGTGCGGTGTGTGGCGGTGGTAGCAAGATAAAACATAAAGCTGTCTTGTTCTTTCTCTTGGAGTTCATCTCGAACATCAATTTTATTTGGAGCATATCACCTCACTAGCCGTACTCCTGCGTGCTGCTCCTCTACGACGACGCAACGGCACGGCACTCTTCACTCAAGCAAACAAACCACAACAACGCAAACGGCAAAGGAGCGGAACTGCAGAGAGCTTATCTTACATTCATTATCAGCATCAGTGGAGGAACGATAAAAATAGAAGCGCTCATATATGAAGCGAAAAACAAATAAATAAAGAGGAGCGAGCGAGCGGAAGACAAAGTAGTGAAATTATGATTCATGTTGTTGGTAAGGTGAGGTGGTTGGCGGTTCGAGTGCAGGGCACGACCACGACTAGCTTGGAGGAAAAGTCAGTGACTGGCAGTGTGGGAGCAGTATGGCTGTGTCTTTTGCGGCGACAACAAGAGAGAAGATGTGTGCAAGCTGCTGAGGATCATGACGATGAGGAGGAACGACCAGTGCTCTTGTTAGGACAAATACGCTCGTTTCGGTGACGGTGCTCAGTGATTTCTTTCCTAGAAGGCACCCCCTCAGCATGGAGAACGAGTGGCTAAGTTTGGAGGAGAGGCAGAAGAAGCAGCAGACGAGGAGAATTATCCAAGGCGAGAGAGAAGTGGAGGAGGAGGCGAAACAAGAGAAGAAATGTCAGGTCGGCTTGTATGGCTATCGCCGCCAGGCGCTAGCTCTTGTTCTGCTCGGCGTTCTTCTTCTAGTTATCCTCAACATTGGGATGACCCTGTGGATGCTCAAAGTGATGGAGTTTTCAGCGGTAAGTTGGCAGCCAGGTCAAGAACAGGCGACTTTTTTTATTGTTCCAAAAATTGACTAATTTGCTGTGGTGTTCGTTGCAGGAGGGACTGGGTCCTTTGACAATCCTCCGACGCGGTGTGCAACTTCATGGTGAAGCGTTGGTATTGGATAAGCTAGTTGCGTCCAAGATCAGATCCAGACATGGACAACCGATCCAATTGGAGAGCTCTTCTGGGATAAGTCTTGTGTCACGTTCTGGTAGTGAGGATCGCTACCGTATTCACAATAAACTCGTGCTTGCCGATGACCAGCTTCAAGTGTACGCCAGCGGAGTGCTCATCTCCGACCCAAGAGGCCGAGTGCTCTTCTCCGCCGACAAGAAAGAGGTTCTGGTGGGTGCTCAGCAGCTGAAGGTGACGGGTGAAGGTGGCGCAGTGTTCCACGATAGTGTGCAGACGCCTCTAGTAAGGTCGTCGGCAGGCAAGGAGCTTCGACTGGAAAGTCCCACGAGAGACCTCACTGTATTTGCTTTGCATGGAGTGGGTGTGGAGAGCAGGGCGGGCGACATCTCTGCCACCTGCCTCAAGGACTTTGATATTCAGAGTAAAGCGGGGGCTGTCAAGATTGACGCGCAGAATGTTTACCTGGGCAAACTTCCAACGGCACAAGTCGCTGGCTCCAGATTGCCTGCGGCTGGGGAGCCGGTGGAGGAAGAGGAAGGAGCATCGACACTGAGTCGAGCTGCTGTGAGACCCCCACCAGAAGTCTTCCAAGTTTGTCTGTGCGGCGGAAAAGGACGTGTGTTTTTGGCACCTGCGGAAGGACCTTGTCTTGCTGATCATGAAATCTGTCAATAAATTATCACCTACACAATCAGCCATTCGCACTTAAACTTATTTACAAAACACGTTGAAAATATTAAACTCTGTTTATACTCTGCTGCTTCGAGATTTTGGCTTGCACATTTTTGTCTTATCCTCTCCAAGCTTGATGGGCATTTTACGCGTGAGGTCTAACTTGAAGTGTGCAAGTGTCGGCTCAGTGTACAGTCGACGTAGTTGTGCTACTTCGTTTAAAATATGTGGCGCACTTTACTCGTGGCAACACCGCCATCAGTTCTCTTTCAAAAGCATTATTTCGAAATAAAGTTTGCATTGCATACATTATTAACATGCGAAATAAAAAGTTTTAGGCTAGCGTGTAAGCTGATGCATTAACGTTTGGCGAACAAAGTCAAGAGCTTTCAGTCAACTCGGGTTTGCTACAATTGCACTAGCGTTAGACATCAAGCAAATCACTGGAAATGGATGAATAACGACAGCAAACATTTTTTGTGTTGCATAAAATAAAGAGTGCCGAAACTGGACGGGTTAGTACTTTGAATGGTGGTACACCTGCGTGGCTTCAGTTTCCTTTCATCTTCTTCCATCCTTGTCTGCAGCAAATAGTACTGCTAGCTGCGGTGCAGTGCTGAAGCCTCCGGAGCCACTTATTCATTTCGCAATGCATATCTGTCCGCCCGTTCCGTCCATATCTCAGCTCAGAAATTTGTTCAAATTTTCAACTACTCTTCCTGGTAATGAACTACTCTGGAACCTTCATGTCACCTTGTGAAACTTGACATTTGCAAGCATTGAAAGTCGCAAAGATTTCATTTTCCCAAAACGACGTTAGTAGGAACTAGGAAGCATAATTTGGCACCCCACTGGAAAGTCATTGTAGGAGTTAATATCTTGAAGATATTTTACTCAAAGTGAGCAATACGTCAATAATACTAGGATATGCAATCTTCAAATGGTTCTGGAAACATGAGTCATTCAAACAAAATTGCATTCCAATTGGCGAACCGTGCCTAGCATGTACCGTAACCCTGTTTGCACCTGCGCCATCCCCCTAGCGCACTATTAGCAAAATAAATAGTGTCGTCACTACTGCTACTGCACAGTTAACTAGCTTGTCATTCGATGGAAGCAGTAGTAGCAGCCGAAATTCTTTAAAGCAAGTCTTGTCGAATTTTTATTGGTCGAAAATTTTCAAGACAATGGCGTGATGTGAATGGGTTGTAAACAAAGTAGTTAATTACTCGTTGTTCTCAGAAAGAATGCGACAAGGTAGTGACACCAAGGCGAGAGCACTCATTGCAACACCGCTGAATGTCACCTTGTGTCAGAAGAGAGAGAGGAGAAGCCTGCACTACAGCGACAAGAATATTCTCTCAATTTAATTACTTGTCTTCTCTTCAGTTGTGCGTACGGGCAGAGATGTCTCAGTAAGTTCATCTGCCTACCGGTTTCAAATAAGGCACTCCATTTATTAATTCCTTCACCATTTCAAATGCATCTCTCTTATCTGAACAGGTCCGACCAGTGTGCTTCGGTTCAACGTGCAAGGATGCTGCTACTCTTGGTACTCGTGTGCTCGTGCTGGTGGAGTCAGTGCCACTGCACCACCTTTCCCAACACGCCATCATCATCACGACCAGCGGCCAGTTCACACCTCGTGACTCTGGCCCTCGGTGTTTCGGTTGCAGAGTCACACGGCAGATCTGAGGTCAGTTCCTGTGTTCAGCTGTTTGGCGGAGTAGTTCATGACAATCAAGAGCATCACTCGGAAGACGATGACAATAAGCCTACTCATATCAAAATTGTGCAGGTGTACCCGCTACAGCTGAGCTGCTCCTCGTTCACTTTCAAAGACATGTCCACTCCTCTAACAATCTTATTTCCAGGAGGAGATCACAGAAACTGCTCGCAGAGCCCGAACCACTGCTCAGTTGTCCTGGCGTTACCATCAGAACCAGCTCCAAGTCACCCAGACGTTGGCAGTAACGAGGGCGACTATTCTCACTGCTACGACCTGTACGTGGGCGTCATGACCATGCCAAGCAAGACCAGGCTGAAAATGTACAGGCAACTGCGGGTGAGACACATTCACGGCGTTACACAGACCTGCAATCCAGAAACGTTCGCTAAACTTCTAAACGGGAGCCTTCACATAGGCCAAATAAATGAGCGGGCGGACAGCGACAGCTTACTCTCAGAGCTGGCAAGCGCCGAGATTGCAGTATTCAGCGACGAGACGTTGTCGCCCACCCCAGCTGAACCAGACTGGGCCATTCCGCCCACCACACAGCCAACAGTGGGACACTTGAGCACGGGCACAGAGGAGACACCGCGCACCCAACTGGATCGACAAGACAGTCTTGACGCAGAGGAAGCGGCCGCCAATATCTGCTCTTGCTTCTGGGACTGGGACCTCTTCCACTTCCTCGCGGCGTGCGCAGGCATTGCCCTCGGCTTGCTCAGCTTCTCCCTCAAAGTTCTTTACCGGCGGTGGGAGCTCTTTTGGAGAAATTACTTGGCTGATAACGAGTTTAACGTGGTTGTCTAATAAATGCAATGCAATAACGTCGGCGAAACCTTGTGCCTGTAAAAAGAGATATGACGACGATGACGCTCTTGAATGAAATAAAAAGAAATAATTTGAAAACAAAAAAGAGAATATTTTCTCTGTCGACTTTTAATATGTACGTCATTGGCTATGCAGAATGGGTTCATTATCAAATTAGTTCATAAAATTAGCAATGGTTAGTTGAGTGGAGCCACTCTGCTGATTGTCTGCGTGTTGATGACCACCCGCAGCTCGTGTGTGTAGAGAATCGCCACAGCGAAGATGCCAATCCTCAGGAGAAGAACGAGCACAGAGACGACGTACAGAGCGAAGATGATAATGTTGATGAGCAGGGTTATCAGCACGAGAATGAATGTGGCGCAGAGGTAGAAGCGAGCTGCTCCAAGAGCAGCGTGCGCTGGCTTTTTCTGGAAAAGAAAAGTACGTGTGTACTAGAGCAACCTCTCTCATCAATCATCTTCCTCTCATCACATCTATTTTATTAGGTAACTTTTTTTACGAGATCTGTGCTTTTCGTCAGCTTCAACCCAGCCCAAATATGGAGCAAGGTAACGACGCAGGTTACAGCCACGCCTATCCACAGGATCCAAACGCTCACTGAGTACAAATTGTAGCCGACAAAATTAAACAAAACCTCATTTTCCCTCATTGCAATCTTTTTTTAAAGAAATAATAAAACACAGGCTTCATTCTCTTACGTGCGTCCACTGTTGAAACCGTGGCGTCAATGTTGTTATTACTGTTAGTTTTGGGCGTCTTCTCCGTTTCTTCAGTAGCAGCTTCAGTGCCATCGCCCCCATTGCCCTTCCCTTTGCTAATGTCGCGATGCACATCCGTCACGATTTTTATAACGGTAAGCGCCAATGCTTGGATTATGGCGTAGACAATGACGACAATCAGACTGACCACTGACAGCGTCTGCAACGACGCCACAGAAACCATGGAACACATATTTATATTATGTTGCAAGTTACATTTCGCACCAACCCACAAACTTTATAGAAAAAATTGTGGATTTGGAAAATGTTAAAAAAATATTTGGCTACATTTTTTGATAGTTCACATACCACATCCAGAAAAGAGGCAAACTTTGCGCGCGACCTCCATTGAAAATTGCTGCTGATCATCATTCTGTTTTTTTAAATGCACCAACTAACTGCCTTCTCGACGAAAGCGTGTCGCGTTGCAGTGCTCTCGAAAATCTTTATTAGCTCAAGCAAAACAGCTCTAATAGCAATTTTTTAGTTTTAACTTTATTTCGCGAGAAGCAGCATAAACGTATGCACATTTCCCCCTACTCTCAGCACTGTGAGGTTCGTTCCACAAGTTGTACTACTGCTGTCTAATCAACTGTCATACTTTTTTTATAAAGACAAAAATAATTGCAAGATTTTGCATGCGGTGACAAAGCGTGCTGCTAGAGCTATTCTCAGAAGCCATTGAGCTGAAGCAGGAAATGGCAGAAGGGTAAGAATAATTTGCTGGAAAACTCGCGTGGAGAGATTTGTGGATCAATAGCTACACACACACACATTAAGCACATTAGGAAATTAGGATAGTGAGAAATTAGGAATGAAAGCGGTTGCAAAGAAAGAGTTTTACTTTTCTAAAAATCGATTTTCACACTTTTCGTTGTACTCATTTCAAGGCTTTCAAAAGTTTCGAGTGCTGCTGCCCACCAACCTTTTCTTTCAGTTGACAGTTAAGTCCAGTCTTTGAGTGCATGCACCTATGCTCATCTACTCGTTTCACAAGAGACAAGAAACAACTGCGAGAAGGGCACAGAGACACGAAAAGAAAGCTGGACAGTTTACATTCAACACGATTTAGCTTACATGATTAGCAAGCATGCCTACTAGTTACATTCTCAAACAAGATAATTGACGCATCGACGGCGTAGCAAATTGAGCAGCTAATTAATCCAACCTGTTCTCTCGCTCGGTTTAAAGTGCTGTCACTTTGTCTTCAAATCGTCAACTTGGTTCCATCATCGCTTAAAGCCATGTCGCTTATTCGAGGCTGCTTGCTTGCTCACTTCAGAAACGTTAGGCTACGTGTGTGCTTGCGTGAGAGAGCCCTTGCAAAATAGCCACCTTAGAGGACCACAACCACACATGATATCTGGCTGCATAATCATTACAAGTTTCTCAATCGATAAGCTTGAATATTTGATAAGGGATGTACCTACCTACCAATCTAATAGATTGCCTACACTGCTTACACTTACACCGAGTTCCCTACCACCACCACCAGACTTGCCTCCACTCGCCCACCCTCTTCTCTTCCCTTTCTTCTTCTCTCTTGCTCAATGTGCTGCTGATAACACACCATCATATTATTATTTTGATGACTAGCAGTTAAGTCATAATAATGTGTTGGTTAACCTCGAGGAGCATTGCTACTCGCCTGGCGGCAGAGGAGGGCTTGTGCTGCTGCCACTCTTTTCTCTCCACACCAAACCACACCAAACCACACTTGATTCCATCAGAAGCTGAACACCGTCAAGTGTCCTCATCGTTTGTGCGTGTGCGCGCGTGCATTATCAACTCCACTACTGCATAACAGAATGACTTCAAAAAGGATTTCAGGTCGACTATCATCCCGGGTCGTGGGCTGCATCGAGCTCCTCATTTCCTTCCTGCTTTTTGGCGCCTACGTCTGGTACTTGGACGACCGCTGGCACGAGTTTTATCGCTGCTCCACCTGTGTCTTTGAAGCGATTGTCTTTGGACTTTATGCTGCTTTGGGACTGGCCATGTCACTTCTTTTAATCCTCTCAACTTTTACCGTGAGCCACCTCCCGCTACATATTCATATTTTATATTTAACGCTTCTCTCTTCTCCTCCCGCCCGCACCAAACAAGACAATTAGAAAATAATTTGTGAATTTCACCAGGTATTTAAGCTGCACAGAAGGAAATGGATAGCCGTCTTCTGGTGCACTTTTGACATGCTCAGCTTCATCGGCAGCGTCATCATTGTCTGCGTTCACCCAACATTTGAAAACAACGCGACCCTGTTCCTCGTCATGGTCGTCTGTCTTCTCAAGTGGGCCACTTTCTTCTGTGTGGTGTGCACCTACGTCTGGGGACTCTCCGAGAAGATCCAGGACAACAAGCTCAACACGATGCCCGTGTCGCCAATTCGAATGGGAACAAGGAGGGGGCTCTGGCTTATCCATGGCAAGAGGGAACTGGGCAAAATGAAAATATCGACCAAGCTATGAAAAATTAAAAAAAAAACCTTTTCTTGTCAACTTATGAAAGCGTTGATGAATTATTCAGTTTTTACACGAGGAGACTACAGTCTTTTTATTAGTAGATTAATGATGGCGGAGCTTTCAAAATAAAATGAATGATGAACTTTGGTTTTTGTGACATTTGTGTCTCTCATTCTATTCGCAAGTCTAGTTGTCCCTTTCAGATTTCCCTACTCTGCTTCCTTGCAGTAATACCGGCCAGCAGATGGAGTTGAAGAGACGGAAGAGAGAAGGAAAATGTGCAAACTGAGCCCATTGCTATGCAGAGGGGAGCCACTTGCTGATCAAGAGGATAGCGTCAAAAAAGAGGACGCTTCATCTTCCTTTTCAGTTTTCCCTGTTCGCTGACCACACTCTACCGGAATTGTGCTGGACAACTTGACCAGCGTCATGACACTTTTGCTGCATTCGGCTCTCTCTTGCTTCTTTGCCCTTGTCGCCAGAGTAGATACCTGACCACATTTACTTGAGCACTTTTAAGCGAAAGTGCCATTCGGATCCCCTCATGGGTGTATATCCCATGTGTGGCCAAGTCCAACATAAGTTCCACTTGCAGAGTTTGCTGATTCGTGTGGAGGAGAGACGCATGCATGATGTCAGCGAATAGTGGATAGAGATTTCATGCTTTTCTATTTCCTTTGATAACCTTTCTTCCTTTCCTTCCAACGGAGCTCATACAATTCCTTCACGTTCAGTTCAGTTCAGTTTCAACCTGGAAAAGGTTGCGGGGTCGTATGGCACCTTACTAATTTCTAATGTCTACTTTGACGCTATTGATAGATACGCAATATATTGTAGCATCCTGTTATCCAATTGTCCAGGAGAAGACATGCGTGAAGATGAAATGCCCGTCTCGAGTTTTTTCTTTCTCTTTTCCTATTTCGTTTCTTTGTACAAGCTGTTTGCTCAACATTGACTGCGTTATGCCACCCTACTTTTCTAGCAGAAATGAGCTGACATGGCATATAATTGGAGAGAAAAATGAAACAGTTTCGTTTATTTTATTCGACTCGTGTTTATGTAGCTCCATGCAAACAAATGGACTGCTGGTGTGTGGTTTCAACGCGTTGTAGCATTCTGGTAGCACTCTAGCGTAGGGATTTACCAAGAGCAGAAGCCTTTCCGTGAGAAGGTAGTAACGTCGTTTAGCAAAGAAGACGCGAGGCACATGTGAGAACGCGCTGCTGAGTGGCGCTCTCTGCTTCGACAGACCCAACAGGGGACCAACGGAAGATATAAGGTAGGCAGGCAGACATGAGGTGGTTGCTAGGCCGAGATCTCCCCAAGAGAATACTGGAGCAAGAGGCTTTCTCCGCTGCTCTTGTTCCTTCTGCCTTGTTGCTCTCTGCTGCACCACCTGTTAAAGCGGAACGTAGCGCTGTCCTTGCATCCACCCACACGTGCTCTCTGCCTGATGCTGCTCCTTGCTCCCTGCTCCGTGCTGCCAGGCTTTCTCCTCTTGCAAACAGGTAGTGGGCTGACTGGAAGCAGTGCTCTCAAAACGCAGCATCAGGTTGACTGAGACGAGGCGGAAGAGGAGAGAAAATATTGATTTTCTCTCGCTGCTGGCGGTGGGGTGCCACTTCCGCCTTTCTCTCGTCCTTCTCCTCATCTCCTTTCTCTCGCTCTGCTCTACGCTGTCGAGTGCACATGTACCGAGATCCCCGTTGCTAAAATTAGCTCACCTGTCCGCTCTGATGAGCAGTGTACGCTGGGGAAAGTGGAGCAAGACGTTGGAGAAGAGAGGAGGCCGAGGCAAGAAAGAAGCAGAGAGAGAGAGAGAGGAGCAGAGGCTAGTGGCAGAGAGCAAAAGGGAAAGGGAAAAGCGGATGAAGAGGATGAAGGGGATGAGAAGGGAGAAATATGAAGGTTTATTGTCGTTTAGGCAGCGGTGATGGTGATAATGATCGATAATGATCAAGAGCCACAAAGGAATGGCAAGAGGATGATGTGTGCGTGCGTACGGAACTTGTCGGGGAGGACGAGGCAGTGTGTTGGAATGGAAGAGCAAATCGCAGTCGGCAACAGCAGAGTCCAGAGGAGGAAGAGGACAAGGCCGACTGGCTAGATGCTCTTATGGATGGATGTGCGGAGGGAGACAAGACATGGCTCAGCTTGGACGCTATGCTCTCTTCTCAGTCAACTTGGGCTTTTGTATTGTAGGCAGCCTGCTTCTCAACCTGGCCTTCCTACGCATCTCTCTTCCTCTGAGCAGAGAGCATCATCTTCTCCCTTGCTTTCTCCGCTCCCTACCTCTCGCATCCAGCAGACGAGTCGAAGAGAAAGAGAAGCGTCCTCTCACCAAAGCTTGCTGTCCTTTGTTTGCAGATAACGGAGCGAGGCAGACGTGTTTTGTTACCTAACTCCTGCGTAACCCAAACAAAGAAAACATTTTTTTGGACAACCTTTGCACGGACTCAACTAGTTGTGAAAAGTGTTTTTAAAATAACAAGTGTGTGTACTTTCTAGCAGAAAGCTTGCTCGAGGAGAAATAGAGAGGAAAGTGCGAGAAAATGGCAGCAAATCAAGAGGCAGGAGACGAGAAGATGAAGGGGACCGAGGACAAAAAAGCTGAGGAGAAAAAAGTTGAGGAGAAAAAAGTTGAGGAGAAAAAAGTTGAGGAGAAAAAAGTGGAGAACAAAAAAGTTGAGAACAAGCCCGTGTTCAAGTTGGAGAAGGAAGCTGCGGGTCGCGTTCCAAGTGCTGCTGGAAGCAGCCGCAATGCTCCCCCAGCAATGAGAGCTCTGGAAGGAAACCTGGTGAGAATCAACATGCCACCGGATGCTGCTGCAGCGATCGCCGCGAACGGTGTGTTTATAAGGATGAACACGGACGCCGTGGCGTCTGCCGTTGCCTCGGCCATTCAAGCGGGCAACAACAAGTACCGCAGACGCCGGAGAAGGAGGAACCCGGTCATTGGAACCTTTTCGCCAGACGATTTGGCTTGGATGATCAGTCATTACTTTGTCAACGCTGTGCTCTGCTTGGGTCTTGCAGTGACCGTGATGATGAAGTAAGAACAAGGCAGTCTCTTTCGAACAAGTCATTCCTTTGCTAACCATTTCCACTTTTTTGTTGCAGTTGCCAGATGCAAGGGTTCGTCAAGGAGAGCTCCCTCTTTCTCTGGTTGCTCGGCGTCAGTTGCTATGTCATGAGCATGATGGTGGAACGGATGCGCCTGGACCATACGCAACTCTACTCCAACCTCTTCTCTGTAAGTCATACGCACTCTGTACATAGCTGCTCCGAGTCTATTTGCTTTCCACGCAAATCCTTTCTTTTTCTTTGAATAGGGGATTTTCCTGTCCTGCATGACCGTCCTCTTTTCGGTCTACCCTCCGCTGGGCTTGTTCAGCGGCTTCACCATCCTCGTCATGGCCACCGTGACCACCAACTTTGGAATCCTCTTCTGCATGATCAAAACGATCGGCTATGAACTGAGAACTGGGCGACGCATCTGCCAAATCGTCCCTTTCTTGGATTTCGATTGCTGCGGTGAACTGGAGGACGCGAGACGACCAAACACGTCGGATGAGGATCTTGGCTTGATGTTCTACGTTGGAATCGTCGCTTTCATCCCGATTGCTGTGTTTACGGGCAGCCAGATGCTGTACATTGGCGTTGTCGGGATTCAGTACGATGTGCACTACGCCGAGTTCTCTGCCAACGTGCTGATCGCAACCGTGGTCGCCATCATCGTCTCTCTGGTAAGCTCACACACAGCATTCTCTCTCCTTACGATTAGTGATCTGGCCTGCGAGAGAACGCAGAGTTGGCTGAGGCATGCACTACACGGCTCACCTCTTCTTTTTGTCCTCAGGAACGGTTTGGATTCATGTACCGCTACATACAAGTGGCTATGAAGAAACAGGACAAGATGGAAATGGCCGTCAGGCACCTCATGAACGAATTCGGACCAAACAACAACGGACCCCTGGGTGGAATGAATGTGAGGATCCCAGCTGAGGAGCCACACTTGGCCGACTTCACAATTGTGAGGATGACGCACATTGAGGTGCCCATTGCCGGTTGCAGCCGACATGCCACCTTGTAAGCGCGCACAGGTACAGGGGCACCTTCACCACAAGGTACTGTGCCCACCTCACCAAGTCAAAGTAGGTAGCCACTAATCGTTGTGTGTCGTGTGTAGCATGTACGTAGTAGTAACGAGCGTTGCATGAGTGCTCATGTGAAACCGTGTCTGTCCATTTTACTGAGCGAAACAAATTGAAAAAGATGAGCGTATTTTGCACCCAGTACATTTCGAGCTTTTCTTTGCTGCTCTTTCTTTGATTCTCATTTCAGAACAATGTACGTTTAAAGAGAACAATATGTGTGTGTTGGTGGTTGCGGAGTCCATGCATGGTAACTATGTGTCCAAAATGTTTGTAATGTTTGTACTTGTGCGCACTCTCCTCTGCTCCGCCCTCCTTTCTCCTTTCCAGCGGTAAGCACTTCTCCGACAGCATCCTTCCACCATTCAACCAACACCACTAACAAATACACTTCACGCTACTTTTACAAGCCATTTTGCTTCACCGATCCTAACTACGCTACACTTGAACAGCAGCTCCCCCAACCATCCAACATTAATGCGGGGCACACGGCTCTTTCCCCATACATTTTCCACTCTGGCCAAGTAAAGCATGAAAATTTTGAATCAGCCTCTAGAAATGATCCCACGATTATTTATCACCTCCGTTTGCATTTACGCTTCATTTCAATTGTCCATCAAAGCGAGAGGTATCGACTGCGCTCTTATCTTAGACCTACATACAAAATTTCTTACTGTTTACTACTGAAACAACTATTTGCATTACCAATGACAAAATTAAACACTATTTCGCAACATACTAGGTAATAGTTTTCAACATGCAAATAGAAAAGGCATACTTTTTCTCATTCATCCAATTTCCGCCCCTTTGCAAATTTATTTTTATCCTGTTTGCAAAACATCATTTTCGAGTGACCACCGAAGGATCACAGTTTAATTTGGTAGCCAATTTAGTTTAATAAAGGTATGTCTATAAAAATAATTAGGCATGACTTGCGTTAAAATAAATTTTTACTTGAGCTTGTCCTAGAGCTCCAATTATATTCTCAATCTCAATAAGTACTCGTGAAGTATGCATTCAGCAAAATCGGACTTGAATGTTCTAACAAAGTTAGGTTAGCTTTAAGGACATACATACCTAATACGCATCCACGTCATAGCTTCAGTTGTATGATCAGTTAGTATTGCTTTTCAAGATTGGTGCAACCTGACTAGGTATCAAAAGGACGAGGTCACACTCAAGAGA
>JAHZMT010004380.1:0-18412 GCA_027743785.1 Sinhomidia bicolor
TTGTCATTGTCGCTTATACATCTTTTTAGCGTTATGATACTCACTGATGACAATGATGAGTAATTGTCTTTGACATGTTTTCCCTTTCAAAATATCCCTTATCATGTTCCCGGTATGACCTTTGCAAAATGCTAGTAATTTTTTTTTCATTCAAACGACCAAAATTTAACACTATACTTTTCATTTAACGATTAACGTGTTGTTGCTGTATTTTATTTTTTTCAATATTTTCTCAGAAACATAAATAATTAATTTGATAACAGCAGACCTTAGACGTAAACTTGTTTAACTAAAAACTATATATATTTTGATGGAGGTTGTTAATCTTACAAACTAATGGAGCTTAAAGCGCTTAAAATATATAGACAGCAGAGGAGCACATGTTACATTACATGCTTATTATTTCAATTTCATCACTGCTCCCTGATATTGTGCATTTTAAAACCTGCAGCACCAGTAGTAGCAGTATGAGCTGCCTAGTACTCAAACGTCATTTTTTATTTTAAGAGGGAAATATTATTATTACATATCCCACCATAATTTATTATTATTATTATTATTATTATTATTATTATTATTGTAAATCTCATTTGGTTGCTTTATAAATTTCTACAAGTGTGTGCTTAAACTTAAAAAATTTCAACAGTTAGTCCATTATTTCACATTGTTGTTTTTTAGGCACTTGAGGAAGAGCACATGAATAATCTTTTTTCTTTAAACGAAGCTTGACAATGTACAATTTTTTTAAACTTTAAGGCTGAACAATCGACGGAATATAATATAATATATACCTACCTAGACATGAATGTTTAAAAGGCTTTTAGTGTAATAGTTACATACATATTAATTTATTGACTACACTATATACTGTAATTCATTGTAATTACTAGTATTTTTTAAAAATATTTACAAATGTTTTAGTTTAAGTTTGCACATATTTATTAGAAAATAAACGTTGAAATAGATAGATGCTTCTTCTTTTCGTAACTTCTTCTGCAGGGAGATCAGATTCCAGCTGCATTCACTCATTTCATTTATATATATTTGTACAGATATGTTGCAACGCGATCCAAGAAATTGTTTAACTATGGTAGGAAAAAAAATCATTGCATTGCACAACTTCATATTTTAAAAAAATTTATATAACAAAACTTTGATCGATTTATATTTTTAAAGCTGCCAGCAGTCATCAAAATCATATCTAGATCATCTATACAATAATTCAAGCTGGAATGTTGCTCTATGTAAATTTCTTTTGTTTAGTTAAATATATATCGTTGTTAGACATAGATTGCATTGCTGTTAGTTTTAGTCACACGGGTTTGTTTTCAAGTCATTAAAGCTTTGATTCTCACCGGTGGTAGCTAATATATAGTAAAGGTACATTTTTACACGCTTTTTTGATGGTTTTTTAGTACTAGAACAGTAATAATGATTAAAACAATTATACTACGATTACTTCTATTTAAAATACATAACTTAGGAATAAAAGGTTAAAACGGAAGTCTGATTTCCTCGAATTATCAGGAAAGGGGGCATTCCTTTGGTCATCATTTCCAACCATGACATATACAAAGGAGCAGATACCGTTCCCTTTCTGGGCATCGGCAGGGTCCTACAGAAAAAAAGATGGTGGAAAATGGTATTAAAGTTTCGTAAAAGTTGTTACAAAATATTTTTTTTGTAACAATAATAAAGCCAACATACATGACAATAAAGGTGGACTCTTTGGAATGCGTTAAAAGTAGCTCTCTTAGTCGAAGATGTCGATTTGTTTTTTCTCTAAGGGCCATCAACTCAGCGTTGGTAATGCTGGTGCCGTCATCCGAGTTTTCAGATAGGAATGGTGTCACAAGCGCGTCAAACTCTTTCTTGGTGCTCTCTTGGGCTTTCTTTTGGATATCGTGAACGACGATCACGTCACTGTAGTCAATACGGAACTTTGCGAGAAGTGCCGCCATGCTATATAGTACAAAAAAAGATATGAATACTTTCTAAACAACAAACTTTTTAACTCAACTTAATTGACTTTCTGATGGGCATTCTTTTTTTCGTACTTTCGTTGTTCACGTCCCAGCTCATCCTTCCTATTAGCGAGGGAGAAAATTCTCAAGGTACAACCGGAAAATTGCGACCTTGTCGTGAGAATATAGGGGAGCAAAAGTGTCAGTCCACCGTCATCGTACAGCCACCAAACATCAATTGTTCCCTTTTTCTGCTTTCTTTGGAATTGAGTAACGCTGGTAAGAACGTCTCTGGGAAGCATTGCACCACCTGGACCCGTGTACAGAGCGGAAGCGGAATGTTTGCGTTGACGCTTCTTTCCACTCAAAATGGAGTTTCCACCAGGACCTGCTGGGTTACTTCGCTCAATCTTGGGAGAGGATGGAGGACTGCTTGCTTCACTGCTTGTGCCATCTTTTTTTCCCGCATTTATAGAAAACAAATTGACATCAAGTCATTAGATTAATGTCGTACAAACTTGTTTTTCATTGCTCTAGTCAGCAAACACACAATTTCACGGTGAGCGAGAGAGAGTTGGTGAATATTTTTTTAATAGTGAACAAGATTTTAGTATTATTGGTACCATTTTTTAGTCTGGTGAGCATAAATAAGTGGCAAAACATTACAAACATAAACTAAACTACTTACAGCGAGCAACGAACGATACTGAATATAATGATCTAGTCAACAAATGCAGAGAAAAAAAGTTACTGGAAAAGTGCAGATTCTGTTTTTTAATTGAGCTGTTGAGAAAGCAGTCTCCCACTTGAGCAATTTTTTTTGGCTGTGGACCAGTTTTGTCGTGCAGTCATGCAAAAGGGGCATTTTAGAGCGCATGCAAAGAAAAATTATATAGCGTTTTCGTGCAATTTAATTTTCATGCCTTATTTAAACCTCTACACACATTAAAGGTGCTCAGTTAATTTGGCATAACTAACGATTAAACTGACTCACCCATCAACACGGAATAATTTGAAATGAAACGAAACGCAGATTTTAAGCTTCTTGAATCTGTAGCAGCAGCAGAGTTGTATTTGTGTATGTATGTATGTATGTAGCAGCGGTAGTAAAATGTTCCATATTGGCATAGTATATGGACACATTCATACAATAGCATACAAAAGATTCCCATCACCGTTAAGGCAGTATAGTAGTCGAAGGCAAGTCAAGTCAGCATCATTTTTTAACGAGAACAATAAAACCCAAATTATAAAAAAGCCAGTTATTAATTGAACTACAGTATAATATATTCTTTTCTGGGATGTCATGAAAAAAGAACAATCATAAGCATTTTCTCCCCAGAAAAAGCCGTTTTTAAAGTAGCAACTTTATATATGCAGCTGATATATATTTTAATAGTTTTTGTAGTGAAGTTTTAAGCATACCAGCGAATAAAAATACCTAACCTTATACCTCAAAAAATAATAAATTACCTAAATTACATATATTGAATGGAACAATCTTTTTAGAAAAAATATATATCTGTTTAGTCAGCAATTTAATATATGAAAATTTTAATAATGAAAATATTAACTTTCAATTTGCTGCACAGCATTAGATTCGCTTGGAGTTTAAAAGATTTAGGTAAGACTGTAAAGTCTCCTTGTTTTATCTGCACTTGTACAAAAGCAATGCATAATAGTATTATGAATATCTACAAAAATTCGTAACTAATTTGTAAACATTTTGATATTTGACGCATAAACGACATAAATACAAGAATGCCACGAAAATAAAAGAACAGAGATTTGAGATTTTGCCTTACCGTGAGATAATTGACTCTCTGATTGATTTCTCACAATTCCCTTTTCCTTGTCTTTTTTCATCTCCAAAAGAATTTGCTGAGGAGTGGCCTGGTCCTCCTCCTCAATCACACCCGTGTAGTCTAGTCCATCTTGAACTCTGAGAATTCCAACGGCCAAGTACATGTCAAGGGCCTCGCTGGAAGTTGAAAGGAGAATGAAATTGAAACATTTAATTTAAATAATCAACTCTCTCTACACACACATGTGTGCATGTACTCAAGTTTCTGCGTGTCACAAACACAAGACCCCGCCGTGCTAAACAAGTCTGTCCAATAATTATAGGAATTTACTGAATCACGTTGAAGTATTCCTTGAGATCGTGTCTGTTGCATCTCTGCCAGTCTGTCTTGTAGCCCATGAGAACCATATTCGGCCGAAGCTTTCCTAGTCCGCAGATTTGCATAATGGATTTGCAGCCCCTCTCAAAACTTTCATCTTCAATCAGAGTATAAAAGCCCTTCTTTTTGTGCTTGGAGAGCCAGTTATACGCCTGGCGAGTCAGAGCATTCCGCACTTTTTGGTTGTAGGGACCCTTCACAAGTAAATATAACGTATGCATGAATTAACCCAAATCCTCTATTTATGCCGTCTACTACATATATCTACATACTCTCCACTCGTCCCACCAAACCCATTCCACCTCGCCATTCCTACACACCCAAAATAAGGGATTACGTTTTTAAACCGTTTGTCTTTCTACTTAAAACCCATTCAAGCGACAGCAAAATGGTGCGGGGTGGTCCTCCCGTGAAAAAGTCTCACTAGCCATTTTGCTGGCTGAAGACGACATATTTATTTCTCGAGAGTAGACATTAAAGACAAAATTCATTTGACACGCGGAAAAATAACTCTTTTCCTTTTAGAACCTCCTTTTTCCAGTTCCAGCAAAAACTTTCTACCTTCCCCCCGAAAAGTATAAACGTTATATTAAAAAATATGACTCTACTTTTTCTTCTTCTTACCTTCACAATTTGAGCGCACACCATCAACGATAAATTCTTGACAATCAGATTTGCAAAGTCAATAAGCGGTGGCCTGGAACTTGGCATGCCGCTGAGAATAAGAACTTGCGGTCTATAATTCTTTACGTGTTCCTCTACAACATTCAAATCCTGAAAAATATAGTAATAATATAAATTTTAAACATTAAGAAAATAAAATACAGCAACTAGTTAAAAGTTTTAAATGTAAAAACGGTCTGTAATATTACTTGAATAGACTTTGTGGATAATAAAGAAAAAAAGTATAAAATTTATAGTCCCTTTTCTCCAGGCTCTTGAACATACGCATATACATTCAAAAACACGGAAGGGGAAGCGAAAAGAAAGAATTTGTCATTGGATCCAAGTAAAAATTTTTTAAATCCCGTGTATTATATTCCTTTTGGTATTTAACTGAAAGTTTATTCATAAAACTTTGTACGTACCTATGAGCAGACAGCCAAGGGAAATGATAAAGACCATAATGTAGCCTCGAACGGGATCGTTATTAGCGCCGTAGCCTTTTGCAAAGAAATGGATTACAGGGTACAGCTTATCTTTGCAAAGTGCCTAGAAAAGAATATATAAATGTTTTTTTCTGCAAACGACACTCATTTATTTTCTCCACTTGATGAACACAAATTGCAAACGAGTTTGCTAGCGAAAAAACGAACCTGGAATACTCTCGGAGCTCCAACCAAACTCGCAATAGCGGAAGAAAGTGTGGCCGCAAAGCAACCCAAGTAAATCAACAGTCCCCAGGAGGAAATCAACTCCATGACCTATTAATAGACAGTGGTTGTTGTCGTAAAGTTTTTGAGTATAATTTTCTTCGGGCATGTTGGCGTATGAAAATTTTAAATTTTTTTTACAAATAAATAATTATTATTATTGTCTTACCTGAGCGGAATAGAGTAGACCATATTCACAATCTTGGTCCTCGCACTGATAATAATATGGTACCTCCGAATCTGATTCTACTGCTAGAGGTATGGTTAAATTGTCGAATATGCTTTCGTTGGCCAGTCTTCCAGATGCTTCACGAACGGCACAGCCAGCCATCATCAGAGCGTATGCGATGTACGTAACATAAGTGATGCAAATAGCGAGCAAAGTACCTGCACAAACAAATGATAAATGGATAAGTTTCTAAAAATAAATTATTATGCTTTAAACGCCATTAATATTTTAAGGAAGAAAAAAAGTACCTTTGGGAATGGCGCTACCAGGATCCTTCAGATCTCCTGATAAGTTGGCGCCCGCCACGATTCCCGTAACGGCAGGGAAGAACACACCGAATACTGAGAAAAAGCTTTGTGGCGAGTCGTCATCTTCATTTTCTTTTCGATAATCGGCCCAAAAGTTTGTCGCAAACGTTTTCGCGTTATATCCGATAAATCCCTTTGCTTTCTCTTCCTCATCAACAGGTCCAATAAAGCTTCCCACAACAAAGTCAACTTGAGCTGCAATCAGGACTACCAACAGCAACATTTGAGTCTGGATCAAAGAGAAAAAAATATATTAAATTGAGAGGTTCAATTGACCATTCAATCCCAGGTGCTGGGGTGTACCGATATTTACGGAAATTAATTTATGAAAAAGCGCATACCCTCGTCACCCAATCCATTCCAACAAAAGCCAAAACAAGAATAGCGATAAGTACTCCAATGCCTACAATACGAATATCATTCAATCCTCCAAAGAGAATTTCATTGATGCCATAGGATTTCAGCAGGTCATTTACAGCCTCGCAGAAGCCAACAATGTACATGGACACGGCAATTGAATTTGCGAGTGTGAACATGAGACCGATCGCAGCACCGAATTCAGGTCCAAGAGATCGGGAAATCATGTAGTAAATACCACCTGTACAAAAAATACAATCATCATCATTACAATCCATGGATTTATCTCATCTTCATGCAAATTAGATCCAAGAGAAACAATAATAAAAACTAAATAAACGGAGTAATAATTTTGTCAGGATATTTCTTTCCCTTTTTCCGTTACCTCCTTTGATTTGTCCATTTGTGCTCACAGCCGACATGGAGAAAGCTGTGATGAATGTGACCAAATTTGCTAAACTTATAAGAAGAAATCCTTCCACTGGAATGATAACAAAATAAAACAAATGGAAAACGCAATTAGCATATCTTTTCTTTCTCTCTCTCTCGTTCAAGAAAATAATCCCCTCCAATTTTGTTTATATGCCGGGAAAGGAAAAGGAAATAACGGGAAACTCAGACAGTTGCAGAGAAAGTTTCGTTGTTGTAGTAGGCGGGCAGGCAAGTTTCTTTTATTAAGATTTTCAGTACAAAAACTCAAGGCAAAACATTGAAGGATATAAATAGGTATGCATATATCCAAAAGTTGAAGAAAGTTGCGGAAGAAAATCATCATCATCATCATAATAACAATAAGAACAAGTAAAAAAGAAACTTTTTAGTTATTTTTCTAGGTATATTTTTACGTACAAATGCCTGCCTGTCCAATGCACCATGACAGACGGAGGAAAAGCATCACACCCCAAATATTCAGGAGACATCTCATCTAAACACAGAAAAAAAGAAAATTATTTTTTTGAATATCACCGAAACAATTTCGAGGCTTATCATCATCATCATCATCATCATTGTCGTCTTCGTCGTACGAGTATTATTAAGAGAAATTGCTTTCCTTCCTATCTAACTACTTATTATGGCAAGTAATATTCTGCTTCCTTTTTTCTTGCTCTACTTATTTAATACTTGGACAATAGTAATAATAATAATAATTAATCAAACGGCGAATGCTATGCAGAGATAGCAAGTTTTTGTATAAAATAAAAAATAATAATACTTACCAAAACTCCTTCCAACCATCCAAACTTGACAACTTTTCCTTTGAGAGCGGGACCAGCCTCTTCATCGTCATCCAGTTTTGTTGACTTTGAAAAAAAGTTAAGAAAAAAATCATCACCATCGTCATCTTTTTTTAAGCAGAACAAAAAGCACAAAATCAGACATAGTTTTTTCAAAGGGAACAAGCCAGAGCATTCATATTATACTTTTTGCACTTTGCATAAATAACTTTTTATCTTGAAAACACGTGGATGCATGAAAAGGAAAATGGATCGTGCTGAGCCGACCTTTTTTTCCTTAGTTGCACAGCGTCAGCATAAAAAAATATATCTGTAAACATTTAGGCATGAGACGTTGCAAGTAAAATTTTTGTTGGGTCATCACAAGTGAATTTTTAATTTACTTTTGCTGGCAGCACGACTTTTAATCTGGATGAACTTCTTCAGGGATTTAAAGCTGTCCATTAAAAAAATTTTACAAATGAAATTGTCACCATTTTATACAATGTGAAGTCTTGCAGTTTATTTTTCTACAGAATTTTTTTTGTTGGCAGAAAGAGTACGTTTTAAGGATACACAAGCGAGTATTTTTACGATGGTGGTGTGAAATGAACGCTATAGGTTTATATTCCCTTGAGAATTACACGACAAGTGTGCACTTGGAAAAGGGAATGATATTTTAAGGTACGTTATTATGGTTTGCTATATATACAGCAGAGCTGATTATTGTCCCATTTTATCTCTCTAGCTGCTTGTTTCCCTTTTTTTATTTCTTCTAATTTTCCACCTTGCCGTCATTAGAGAAAAATATGTGAGTAATAAAATAAACCAAGAGTGCGAGTGCCACAAACTTGTGGACACTAATAGTCTGCTTTACGAGAACAGCAAAAAAGAGCGCTTGTTAAGTCCAATAATAATGTTATGCTTTTCATCTCTCCACTTTTTCCATTGTTCTATTATTTTTTGTAAAAAAAATTCAGGGCAAATTTCCAGCAGACGCAGTAGCGCCTACAATTTCACTTATTCGGTTAGCCAAGACAAGAGAACATAATGGGTAGAGAGACTCATCAATTTAACACTGTACGGTCCATTTTATATACATATATATTTACATTGTACTATTTAACACGGTAATGCAACAGCAGTAATGAGCAGCAAAATTTTGCGTGTTTTTATTGTTCACTTTGGTGAACCATTCATGTGACTGATTGAGAACACTTTGATCGTAAGAAAAAACATAACAAGTGAGCTCGTAAGAAGCAATTGTCATTGTCAACTGGTGTACATTTTACTACTACTACTGCCCCGTCATAAAAAAACTCCTGGAAATTACAAAGAAAAAAAACAAGAATTTTTGTTCGTTTGCCAACTCAACTCTCTTGTCGGTTCCACCTGAAAATGATAATGTCATCTCTGATGGCTAGCATCTTAAATTGAAAGAAGCACTCTACTCCGCAAATTCTTCTGTGACAGTAATGCCAGGTTACTGTTGTAAACAATGCCGCTTTTATATTGCTTATTGCAGTGGTCGTCGCCACACCAAACAACAAGCGACATTTAACCAAAAAAGGAAATTAACGTAGGATAAGAATGTGGTGATTACACTGTACCGGTGATGGTGGTGAACCCACCACAATGTGTATATAAATTTGAAAGACTCTACCAGCTCACATTAAGCTCTGTAAAAACTCTATCAATAAATATAAAGATGACTGTGGAGCATTTTGTGTGTGTTTCTTTACAGCACATATACTGCGCACTGTTCAAATTCATTAGTGAAGTTGTGCATAAAAATTGGCAGTCGTACAAAACTGAAGAGCCATTAACGTAAACAGTGGAATAGCTTGTTATAGGCAGCAGTGTCATCATTTATTTATTTATTCGGCTGAAACTCACACTATAAATAAACCATGTCAAGATTGTAAATTAACAAAAAATGTATTTGGGCAATAATTCATAATCTTTACCGTAAAGCAAAGCTTTATAAAATGCCTAATTGAATGTATTACATCCAATCCAGCTTGCAGTAGTCGTTTTTATGGATTTTCCAGCAGCACAAAAATATTTAGCACAAACCCGTGTAAACCATTATTGTGTGTTGTTGCCATTATGATATCTATGTAGCACTTATCATATAACATATCATAATTTACTCACATAATTTTTTATTATATAATGACCACCAGCTAAATACCCTGCTATAATAATACAAACCATATTTTTTATTGCTGCTATTCATAATATCTACTAATTCGCAACAACCCCCACCAACCAACCCTTTTCATTGAACTTGTTCCGTGCATATACATATACATACAGTCAACTAACAACACAAGTTGTAATTACTTGTAAACAAAGCTTACCGCCACAAATCTGTGTTAAATTTTCTACTTCAACACAAGGCGTGATTATATTCTCTGTTTCTATAAATGTTATTGTTTTTGGAGCCGCATCATAATATAATATTATACATCTATTTACGAGGTGGTACAAATCAGAACAACAGCACAGCAAGCCAATTTATTCCAATGATCAAGGTTGGGGGTATGATGTGAGTTTGAAAAATCATAATTTATTTTCCAGCAGCAGCAATTGCTGCTGCTGTTGCCCCATCATCAAGGATATTTTTGTAATTTAGTTTCCAGTCGCCAAAAAATCAAAAGCGATTTATTAATTGCGGCAAAGTCGGAGCCATCACATTTATGTGTGTGTGTGTTTTTTTGTTGTAATAATAATCCCCAACAAATTGTGTGTCTTGTGAGGATAAATAATAAAATGTAGACCAGTGCTTCTGCTCATGGTGCGGTTTTAACTTCTTCATGGTCATCATCAACATAATAATATTGATACCTAATTTTGCGTATTAAGGTACAAACGTCCAGTATATGAATATAGGTGGCTATTATATTGTATTGTTGTAAGTGATGATGATGATTGTGTGGATGAATGAATGGAAATAAAACACAGAGTTAAATAATAATAATAATAAAGAGAGAGAGAGAGAGCAACATGGGGTGTATGGAATAACTTGATCTATTAATTACCCTTGAATTAAAGCTGTTTTCTGGTCTGCCTTCTGTTCCACAGCATAGTTTCTGCTCCCATTATTATTATTATTCCATTGTGTCTGTGTGTGTACAGTGTACAGAGAGTGCAAAGTACACAGAACAAAAACGAAAGTAAAAAAGGGTATTTTTTGCCAGAAGCAAATTCCACAGTTTTGCTTCTTGATTCTTTTCTCTCTTTCTATTGTAAACGGCGACAAAGGAAAATATAAAACATTGTCTTAGTCTGGTTGAAAGATAATACTAACAAGTTGCTATTGTTAAATGTGTGGAGAAGAATCGCATGCAAAAAGGGAAGCAATAAATTAAATCTTCTTCACGTTGGCGTCCGATACTACTACTGGTAGTGGTGGCAAATTTTAATTGAGAAGATTTAAGCGGAATGCTAAATGTCTGTAGAATAAATATTGTGTTGTTTATATTGATATGGTAGAAATGATAAAGAAATAGGCAATTAATCTGACTGAAGCCAAAAGGTCTGCTGAACCGGTTAACTCCAGTTGAGCAGAGAGCAAAGTTGAATTTGAACTAATTTTTAGCAACTGGAAAATATGATGTGTGTCGCCGGACAAATTAAGTCATAAATGTTTATGTCTGGAAATGTTTTTTTTTCCAAATGGCAGCTCAGAAGAACTTTATAACGCTGTATAATACCACCACTAACTTCAGACGAAATACCTACTTATTACGTACCATATACGTGGTCAACATGTAAAATACATTTTGATTAGTGTTTATTTAAATAGCGGAATTTTCAGGTGTGGATTTTCCCTTGTCAATTTGACAGAATAGCAAACAACGAGCATCATAATATTTAGAAAGCAAGTAGTGGCCTAACCCCACATAGGTAATTTACCTGTGGATTCCATCTGTAGCCGATTAACCAGACTGATATTCTTGAAATGCTTGTTATGTTACACAATAGATAGTCGACGAAAAAAGCATATGTAGGTAGCTAATTGAATTAATGCAAAGATAAAGGACAAGCATTTTCCATTCTAAATTGTAATCTGTGAAAAAAAAAGAATGGAAGAAATTGAAAGTGTCTGCAGGGGATTTTCTAGGTAATAAAACAAAAGCAATCATTCTGCGAACAGTCAGCCAAAAATTCCTCCACACACACACACTGAGAGAGAGAGAACACTAAACCTATTTTGTGATTCATTCATTCTTTTTTTTCTCAAGAATAATGGTACCTTATACATTATCATCATCATCCAAAAAGCTGAGTAATAAAGCCCAACTTGTTAAGCAGGTAATGCGTACCAGCACCACCAACATCATCATCATTAAACGAATCACGAACACAAAAACTTTTTTTTTCATTTGAAAAATACACATCAATACCTACTCGATTTTTCTATGAAAAAAATACAACAAAAAAATATCCGACTTTTATGTACACTCTACTGAAAAGAGACTATAAGAATATTTAAGAAGAAAGGACAAGTTTGAAAGAGACATCTGGAAAGAAAGTATAAAAAAAACAATGACATGATATCATCCTCCTCTTTCGTTTCGTGTGAGACGTTTTTCTTGCCTGTTCACTGTACTCACCCATCCATAAATTTAGACACGTTGTTAGCTTCTTTTTTTGCTACCAAGTACCTACAATACTTTTGTCAATTTAGGCATGCATTTTTTGCCAAAAAAAATCTTCTCTGCACTGTCGGTGCAATAGATAAGGTATCATCGTCACACTCTGCTTTATACTTTTTGCTTACTGTCTGTCTACCTGTTAGGGTTATATAACTTTGCACACGTGAATCCTTTTTAGCCAATTTAATTTATGTAGCAAGTAGTTGTAGTAGTGGTAGTAGGAGTTATATCATCAACAGAGAGTTTTCAGTTGTTGTTAGCTAGTTAAGTTATATGACGTTTTTATTGAAACTTGAGTGCAGTGCACCTCTCTGGTATAAGGTAGTATTTATGTATGCTTGTATATATTTCTGTGCTATATAATTTGTCTGGCTGTTGATCTTTAAAATATTTTATACAATTCGTTGTGCATGTGTCACTCTCTGCCTTGGCTCATTTAAAGACAGCAGCATCAGCCCAGGTAAGAACAACTTACTATAGCGAGTTGAATTGTAATTTTGATGATGTTTTGTGCTGTAGCAGCAAGCACCCTTCCAATGTGAGAAAATGTGTCCATGTATGGATTATAATAAAAGCTCTTTTGCAAGCATTGTAAATTTTGTGTATATGTCTGTTGTAGACTGTACCGGTGGTATACAAAAAAATGCATTTTCACAATAATTTCACAATAGAACACAACATAAGAATAGCTCTAAATAAACGCTGTTGTCATCTTCAGCTGTAGCCACTTTAAAAGATTACACGGGTAATTTTGGGTAAATGATATAGTATATATTATTAGGTACATGATATTTATTATATAATATCTAGCAGAGCGTGGATATATATGTATGTATATAGGTATTATGTACTCTACCATGACTCGTGAGAAGAAAAAAACAACCAAAAGTGTCGTTTCTCACAATATTCTCGCCTGTCAATTATTTTTAGCTTTTCAAGAGTATTGCGATAATTCCATTCTTTACGAGATGAATGGATTGTCATGCTTTCTGAGCTTTTCTTAACTTCAAGAATAGCAATTACTGTGGTATGGAAGGATAAAGTGGAAAAAAATAAGTAATGGAAAATGGAATATATGATGATATAATGTCAAAGATGTGTGGTAATAGGTGTGATGTCATTTGCCGGATTTATATAATATCAAAGTTAAACCTTGAAGTTCAATTTTACGCATAATCTCTAAAAGAAATCTTGCTTTAAAAAACGGGAAAAGGCAGGGCTCGTAGGAAGTTTAATTTAAACTAACGAGAATTACGGACATTGCACTTAAACGTGCCGGCGAACATGACGTAAGTTTAAAATTACATACACACATTGTAGCAAATATTATATTATTCAAAAATTTATCAATGACTTGGCCATGTTTGTCAAGTTATTGAGCTACAATGGCTTAAATAAATTCAAGGATTTCTACTTCCTCTAACAAATATACAGTTTACAAATTACAAGTTCTGTTCACAACAATACTACTAAACAGCAACATTAAATTGAAATAATGCATTGTGTATAATAAACGGTTATAATTTTTTAACAAACGCCTACTAGCCATTCTTGTAAAAGGGCAGCAGCACTATTTGCTGAACAGTGTGGAGTGCTGACCGTGAGCACGGCAAATGCAAAAACATCATCTTCTTTTACATCCGCATAGCTTTGCTTTTGTACAAGCAAATAATCCAACTAACCCAGCATAATTGCATAGTATTATTATTACCATGCAAAAGACAAATAATCATCAATATTTTTGTAGGTTGCACTTCAACAACTCTCCCAACTAACAAATTACCGATCGCTTGTCTAAACCGTCTAAACAGTTCTGGTTTTGAGTAGCAAGTTTACATGATTTGCATTTGAAATGGACAGTCTATTATTCTGTTGTAACGTAATGTGCTGCAATTTTACAGTGCTGGACACCCCATTTAGCAAAAAATGGTAGCATAACGTCATTTTACTCATTACACTGCTGACAAGTGATTTGAAGTGATGCATTTACTGTGCTGCTGCTGTTGGTGCTAGCTGAATGGTTCGTTGTCACTTTCCTATAATAACAGTTATTGTCAGCAATAAAAAATATTAAATGAATGAATATAATTGCAGCAGACGATCATAATAATAATAATAATTTTACTTGGTTTGACATCGATTTCTGTTGACACGTTGACTTTACAGAAATCCCAGTTTCATAATAAATCAATTTATTAATACATGCTTGTTTGTTTATTCTTCCACTTTACTGGGTACATTGCCACTTGACACTACATACATACATACATACATCCACTTTGTAGAGAGGGCGTCTGAAAAGCAATTTCATTTTTTGCCATTACTGCAGTATCACTAACTGCACCCCGACACCGACAACGACAACACTGTTTACATTTTACATTCACTTTTTATTTATTTATTCTCCTCCTCATCCTATCCTCAGAAACAGACAACAGACCGTTGTATAGCTTGTAACCACCACCACCAACCACACAAGCCGCCAGTCATCAGCAATAGTTTCGTTTAGCAGCAATGCGTCATCGTCACCACCATCCCTTGTTGTCGATGATGATTCCTTTGTTGTCGTGACATGCGTGGCATATATCATTTTTGAAGATTGGAATGTTGTGCATATTAAATACAGGATGCCGTCTGCGTCCACCAGCACCACCACTACTTTCACGGAATCATGTCTGCATCATCATCAACTCTATTATTGTTATTATTATGTATGCTTGTCATTGAATGAATGGAAAGCAATGTTCAGCCCTACTACAAGCCAATCATAATCATAAACATCTCCATTTCAAAGACATTTAAAATATTGACGTGACGTGCTGAAATTGTCTTTGCCAACATAATATTTTTTAAACTTTTAGGGTGGCAGTTAGCACAAACTTTTGCAGGCAGATAGATTTGCAATTTACAAAATCTTATTTGGTGGTCGCTGCCGTCGCTGCTGCTGCTGCGGTGAATGGACGATTGGATTTTTGGATAGCAGCAAGTGAGTGTCTAATACCTACAAGTTATTTTTCATCGTCAATTTTACACTTGTTTGAAGACATCATCATGTTTACTTTCCTCATCACCCCCACCACCGGGTGTGTAGCAATTTCGATGTTCTTCGGTCGTAAAAAGATGACATTAAGATTTGATTTGATAAATGAACACAGAGGAGCTTCTTCTCTTCTTCGGTGTATAAGTAACTGTTACTGTTGAGCTATAACCATCAGCGAAAAAAAGTCATTCAAGCGTGCAACCACACTCACTCAGGCCTTCAATTGAATATTGCTGCCGAGTCCTACAGGCAGAGTGCAGTGGTGCCGATAAGTGGCCATTTCCATTCCATTATCCTATCATATCATCACCATCATCATCATCGTCTTCAATTTAAAATGGTGCTGCTGGGGCGATATATAGGTACTCAGCTAGTTACAAAACAAGATCCAGGCGAAAAAAGAAGACTACTTACTACTTGCGCAGTGATGAAGACGATGATGGTCCTCAAAATTTTATTGGTTATTGCTTGTTTGCAACTACCTATATAAAAAAGATCGATTGTAGTGACGCGATAAATATAATATTTACCTATGTATGATGATGACGATGATGAAATTGGTGATAAAATTAGAAAACCTGAATGATGAGTTGCTTGTGCTAGCAACATTTTTGTCTATAAAAAAATGCACACAAACCCAACTAATAAAACTTGGAACAAGGCTCATGGCAATGAACTTGACTTATCTCTTCTGCTTCTCATGTACTTGGCACATTGTTTGTAAGCTTTACAGCATAAAAAATTGTTATATATCTAGTTAAAAGTTTCAAGGGTGTATTTATTTCATTATATAGTTCCAGTTTGCTACTACTACTACTACTGCGCTAAATTACATTAATAGACAGAGTGGCTCAAAACGTGGACATGAATATGGCATGCACGTGGATTGCGAGAAAAGTTGTAATAGACACATTTATTTTCTATGCCTATCTACGTCAATGAAGATTTTTTCATTGTTTTTAATAAATACTAAACAGAGAGAGAGAGAGAGAACCACAACGTGATATTCGTATCGTTGTTGTAGGTAGATAGGTAAGCTCAAGCTGTATTATGTACTTACTTACTTATGTACTTAGGTATGCAAATTTTGTTTTGATTGTTGAGCTGATTATTATTGCAACCAGCAAAAAAACAAGCGTCTCGTCTAGGGAGTCGCGAGTGATAAAACCAGGGAGCAGGTTACGGTTACACGTTATTATGCCAACGGCAATGTTGGTCTTTACGCTTGGTTGATTGGCAACATTGTCATAAAAAGTAGTGTTTTAAAGCAAAAAAAAGTTTTGGTCCGGTCAGCTCAGATTTTATAAGTATTTTATTATAAGAACTATCTGTATCCATGATGATGATAATGGTATAGTTGTCATCATCATTAACTATTTGGTTCCATCAGATTAAAAATATTTTTATATAAACAGCCAATTTTTTTGTCTGCAAAATACAAGAACATCCTTTGTCGTTGCAAATTTAAGTTGTATGAAAACAAATTTCACGCTGATTAATTTCGTATTTTTTAACTAGTATTTCAATAAAAAAATAAATAGTATCTGCTTGCCACTATGTACGTAAGCTACTACTACTACTTGGCCTTCAGGAAAAAAAACTTTTTAAATTTACGATGAGGTAATAACCCCATTCGTACTTTTACGTAAAACATATTTGACTTAATGGACTATTCAGATAATAGGTCTTGTAATATGAGGAAGTTGACGTATTTGTACTAGTAGTACTGACACAAATTTTCCACAGTTTCATTCTCCAGTAGAGAAACTGGATTAGTAAAATGTTTGGAATGCGTTGAAAAAATCTGGATATTACTAATTCCAATTTTTTTAAACACTATTTTTCAGGCAAGTTTACAACACAAGTCAATTACATAGGTATACATATAAAGTCATGCGACTGTGGAAACCTCATAACGTCACTTTTATACAGGTTATTATTCCCACGCAAGACTGACTCAAAAATTATGACCTTCTCGCCACACCACACACAACAACACCAGCACCACTTTGCTTAACTTGGCTTGAAATCCTATTTAGTCCAATAAAATGGTGCACCAGAGTACAAAATTTTTGCCTGGAAACTTGGCTGGAAGCATGTGTGTGCGACGACTTTTAATAAATATAGAGAGAAAAACTTGCGCCAATTTCAGCCGACATTATTAATATACGTACAAGTACATATACATGTAAAACCCTCTAATTTTTATGAAAGATTTTCATTTTAGCGTTGAAAGCAGGAAGCAAAGTTTATTAGGTTATGATCATGCTTAATATGACGACGAGAGCTACTACTACTACTGCACAACTACTGCAGTCAAATGTCAAAGTATATAATTAAAAATGACAAGTAATTTACTGTTTATTTATTAAAGGTGGCAGTTGTGATAAAGCCCAAACCCAGGTTTAGCAAAATACATTAGGGATAACCTCCACTTTTTTCTAATCCAATATATTATCATTATCACTATTATAAACGGCTGTGAACAGCGTTCAGAGTGTCTACTCGGTACATTTAATAATGTACGACAGCAATTAACGTTTTTAAAGGAAAAAAATTCCTAATGAAACATTTAATGAACTTTTGAACTTTTACATGGTCGTGACCTATAAGCACTTACGGTATACACACTATAAGCCACTAATAATAAACTAATGTACTCTAATCTGTTGCAATGAATGTCAAAATTCAGTGTCAAGTAGAAGAAGAAAAAGCGATCTTCTGGGGAACTCTTTTAGTTTTACTGCAAATCAACAACCAAGCGAAAATTGAAGATAATTAATGATGCTAGCCAATAAACAAATACAGTTCCAAATAGATTGGATACATAATAAAAAATGTATGTACAGTAGTACAGAGATATCTGCCTTGTTGACTGTGTTGCTGTGTGCGTGATTTTTTTTGTTGGATGATGATGATGAAAGATAAAGTGATAGTAGCGTTTATATGACAGCAAGCAGTGGCACGATATTATCCGTGGACCTTTTCAACCTTTCGCACATCACTAATATTCACAGCAAGTTCATACCATAGAGGAATTATAATAAATCTAGAGAGGCAACGCGCATTTACGCCTAATG
>JAHZMT010004381.1:0-10529 GCA_027743785.1 Sinhomidia bicolor
ACAATAATGATAGCAGCTTTTTTTGCTGTAATTTCAAATGAATAGGAAAATTGTTGATTGCTCTTTCACTTTGTTCACTTCTCTCTGAAATCCTTAGCGTACTAATACTCTTATTTTCTTACAATTAGTTCCTACGAATATGTATGGTTATTTTTTGTAAAATAGCAAAGCCGTGAAAATAATATACAAATAATATTGTACAGTATTAAACCAACACAAGTGGTTAAAAATGAATAGCTTTAATGAACATTTATTTAGTGTAAACCATATCAAAGAAGTTAATTTGTTTGTAAATTATGCTTATTTATTATTTATTATTATGTGCATTGTATATGTACGGTAACGAACAATGGGGCTAAAATATAATGTAAAAATGGTATGCTGATTTTTTTAAAAAAGAAGAGCAGTGCAATTCTCAATGCGTCATACATCACGCGAGCAAGCTTCATCATCATCATCTATTACTCTCTGTTTTGAACATGCATCGTGTTATCGTGGAATTCTCACTGTCTGAAAATATAAGTGTGTACTTTTTTTCTACCATGCATCATATATTTTATTTATTGGGAGAAATCACAGTTTGTTTCATATTATCGCAATGTAAATGAGCTATAAAACTCCGTGTTTTTTCATCCTTTTAGGAATATCAGCTAATTTTTTTCTATATTCATTGCGCTTGTGTGATCAAAGTTAAAAATGAGTGAGTGCTAATAATAGTAATGATGATAATACTGATGATAATGAAGGATTGGTACTTTGCTCTGTGAGTGGGTAGCTCATTTGCCTTTTTTGCGTAGGATTGTACAAGGACTTAGTCAAAACTCGAAAGCTTAATTTACCATATTTTTTCTACATTTGAAAATAAGTCGTGTGTTTTGCTGACGTTTTTGAAAAAAAAGTATTGCATACTTTGGCAATTTTCCTCTTGTAACTCCAGCAAAGTTAGATCATCTCCTCCTCCACTTTTTTTTAAAAAAAAATAAGGTCTTTGTTTTTTTCACGAAAAGTTGGATGCTACTTTGTAAATTATACTCAAAATTAATTTAGTCTTTTGAGTATCACTATTGTCATTATAAGCATATAGTATATAAAGGAAATGATGAGCCTGCTTACTTCAAGAGTATTCCGTGGAAGCAAACATGAACCAGCATTCTGATTGAAAGGAATGTTACAGGTTGTTTCCCTTACTTTCCTTCCGTGTTCCTTCCTAGAACATTCAGCAACGCAGCCACATCCTATTGAATGTGAAATGTAATACGTGCTCACGCGTTTACGTGGTGCAACGATGTTAGTGATGATGACGATGATCATGATGCTGATGCTGTGTACATTTTTGCAGTATACAGTTTTATATGAAGGAGAAAAAAGGAAGAGTATTTTTTGTGTGTTTTGAGTTGTTATTGTTGCTGTTAGTTGTCGTCATTCTCAGTTGAGTCGGCTTTTTTGGTGGTAGTAGTAGTAAGAGTCTTTTCATCTTTTCATGTTTTGACATGTATAAAGCACAGTTTTTGATTTCTCCTTATGTAATAATGATGTGTACAAATCATACATATAGTTGAAGAAGAATTCTGTTTCAAATTCAAAAAAAAATAAACCAGACAGAACTTGAGACTTCAAAAGCTACAACATTTATAAAGAGAGTAAATTTTCTTTGGTAAATGATAATAATAATAAAAATAAAAAATTAGACTAGGCTGGCTAGCTAGGAGCAGTCATTCAAAAGGGATGAAAATCCCACGTTCTCTATAAATACTCAGCCGACAAAAGTTGATAAGAAAAAAAGTAAACAAACACAAAAAACCGCTCTGAGCAACAACATTCATTCTTGCATTATTAACAACAATAATGATCATCATAATAATAATACTCACAAAATGTATAAGTATGTTCGAGGGTTTGGCATGTTTTTTTGGTTAGCATGCGGTTTCCTTTTTAAGCTTTATTGCTTCCACAATATCTTTCCCTATGACCAACCACCAGTGTGCATGCTTGTGTACAGATTTATTATATGCTTACATAAAAAAGGTAACATGATAGAGAAATTCCTCTCATTTTATGCGCTAAAGTCAGCCACAAAAACCAGCCGAACAATATAAATATAAATGTGACATTCTTCAATATCATATTTTCTCCTTGTTGCTTTCAGCTATAAAATATTGACTTGTAAGGTCAGTTTTTGGATGACGACAGTAATAATATACCGATGTATGTACTATGTTTACAATTGTCATATCACTTGTTGTTAATATTAGTAGTAACAGCAGCAGCAGAAAGCAGAATCTTGTCTCCGACAAAGATTTGGATGTTTACTACTACTACTACTAACATAATAACATAATCCATCTGCAACCACACAGTCTTTTTCTCAACCAAGCTTTAAAAATTTCTTCAATAATTCGTTATCATTCGACTACTTCTACGAAAACAATATTAAAATGGAAAAGCGAACCAGTGAGTAAACTACACTTTTCACTGATTACTTTTTGAGGTATTATTACGTTTCTATGGATGGATGAAAGTTTCAAAGGGCTCAGAAAGACATCAAACAGTAATAACGTGAGATAAGAACAGTCAGTAGAACATATAGTAAATGTATTGTAGCGTGTGGTACGCGTATATCTTTGTTGAACCGCGACTGCTGCATGCAGCCTTTATAGATTTGAATTTTTTACAGCAACAATAAAAGAGCTGAAGATTAAAGCTTAGTATTTCACCTGATTGTTTACGACGAGAATAAGGCAGCAGTAGTAGCATCTTGAATTTAAGGGGCAACACAATCTAGATGAAATTGATGTGTTCAAACTATTATTATTATTATTATTATGCTGCGCTGTAGCTGTCGAGAAAACATTCGGGATGAAACTACTGATGAAGGTATACTAACGTGAGTAACATGATTATAAATGTTAATGAAGATGAATAACATACATGCATACTACAGAGCAGCAATACTAGTATATATTAATGTAATGTAAACATTTTGATATGAATATTGTGAGTGCCTCTATGAAAATAAAACAAAAAGATGGAGGAAGAGGAGAAGAGGATCATTTTTCAATCAGGTCGAATTGACATTTTTAATTTTATGAAAGCGTCTACAATGTAAGAAGCAGAGTAGAGGCGAAGCGACTACGTTGTGACTACGTAGCATTATCTATGAATGATATGAGCAGAATGAATTTATCATCATCATCGTGCTGCCGATGTTGTTGGCATCACACTCAGATTTCTTCCGTTCCTGTGCACAAGAAAAAGGTAGTAAAATCGATTATATTGCCGAGAGCCCAAGTATTAGCACAATTTTTGTGGATCTAAGATGCCTACATGTATACATATTGCAAAATAGCCGAAAGGAAAGTTTTTTTTCTGACTCAATTATTTTAATTTCGTGGATAGACAGAAAGTGGATATGACGGCGATGATATTGTCATGTTGATATCAATACCGACACACTATTATAATACTATATTTTAAAGTCGACATCTATCACTATAACTGAATGAAATCATAATATTAATAATAATAATAGTATAATAATACTACTACTCTTTTGTTACCATCATATCAAAATGATCCGCATGATGATCGTCGTGAATTCATCAAAATATTACCTTCATTTTGTAAGCAGTTGCCTAGAAAATATTTTGAAAATTGGTGGATACCCTTCAAGTGATTGTCAGTCTGTATGACAGTTTCCAATAACAAGAGCTGAAACAATTTTAAAAATAAATGCTTAAAATATTGCTACTTTTCCTTATCAGGTTTCTAATATTACTTTTGAGAAAATTTTCATATCTACAGAAGCCATCATTTTTTTGTCGTGCTAAAACGTTATTTTATTTCTTCCTGTTTAATCCCTATATATGTAGATCATCATCGTCGTCATCAGTGAAGCTCTGAATAGCTAGTGGTTTCAATGCTCGGGTTTCTATGCGAAAATCAAAGCACTCCCGGCGACAAATTTGGTCGATGGATAGAAGAATTGATCAGAAAATAGATAAGCCACAAAGGTACAACAGTAAAGATGTGGAAAAAAAGAAGCAATCAATTTCCCATTAACGTGAAACTCCCTCTGTAATCACTTTAATTGCAAAAGAATCTGCCATTTAGTAAACTGAATTGCATACTTACCTATCAAAGTACATAATTCATACCTTGAAATAGAATTACTTATATGGAATCATTTCCTCTATACCCTGAAAAAGCCCCTTTTCAAACTAGGTATATAGTATTGACTATCTGATATGATCGTCATCATCAACATCATCAGACGCAGTATTTATGTTGCTGACCAAAGTTGAACGCTTCAAAATATGTTCGGTAAATCACCAATAATCGCTTTGCACACTTACCACCATTAGTCATAATACAGCTGTTGCATCTTCATTCAACCAAATTTTACTTAATTTGCTTACCTACATTACGTATCCTGTAACCACTTTTTAAAAGTTTTAAAAGTTGACCAATATCGCTAATGGATTGTAAATATGGTCATTGCCACGGCAGCAGTCAGCATAACGTGAACAATCGCTTCTTCACACATGCCCAAAACCTTCTATATGAAACAATACGTATACACGCTCTTCCCAGAAGGTTTGATCAATGGTCATCGTAATGCTTTGTGTGATACTGATCGCTTGGTTCGTTGGTTGGTTGGTTTGTTGGTGGTTTACCGTAGTTCTTTTTCAAAGTTCTTAAAAAGACTAGAGATATAACTCTCGCAGGAGAAATCTGCCAAAAGCATGGAGGTCCAACACATCACTAATATGTTGCAAATCACTCGTTGTAATAGTAACAATAAGATTCCATGTCGGCGCTGTCGTGTCATCGTCTACCGATGTTCATGATATATAATCATGATCATGATCATCATCATGCAGCATGATCTTCATCACAACAAATAGTATCTTGAATCTCAGTTTAGCACTCTCCCCACATCTTATACGTGTCACGAAACACTATTATTATACAGTAGTTGTAGTAGTGTCGAGATTGAAATTTCTTTTTTTCTCTCTCTCGTCAGTAGTCTTCTTCTTCCTACTTTTACGAATACAGTTATGTTTGATGTACACGATTGTTTGTAGGAGAAGTCGGTAATGCAATAATAACAGTACCAATAATAATACTAAACTACAAAAGTGTCGCTATGAAAAAAACAAGGCCTCCCTATGGCTTCATTTCCTTACCCTCCTTTGATACTTTAAAAGATGGATATGCCATATTTCTCCTGCTATCGACAAAGATATTGGCATGGCAACTACTTTATATATAAAATCCTTAAGTGGCAAAATTAAAAGTTCATGTTACCCATCAATATACACAAACCAATATTACTTTTAGTGGTAAAAGTGCCTGCTTTTTAATATTCACTTTCCCATGATTTATTTTGTGGGATTTTTTCTAAAAGTGCAAAATATTTACATATAATCAGCGGCTTCTCGTTTTCCTAATTTTGTTGGTCTCATCCCACATAATATGTAATATATCTATTACAACTCACTTAAGCTCATTTCATGTTTACTTTGCAAAAAGATCTGGAAAGAACCAGCAGGTGCTCAAACGTTGGATCACGTCTTTGCGTTTCTTCATGCCATCATCAAATAACTAAAGCGGCAGCAGCTGCTTCCATGCTTTTTACTCGTTGTTAATAATCCAAATAAAAAATGCTTCATGCGCTTTTCGAATATACGGATTTATAAAGGTCATTGATACCTTCTCGTACTGTACTTTGTATAAAATCCAAAAAATCTGTTTGAGTTTAGCGGTTGAATGGTTTTATGAAATAGTTAAGATAAACAGTTTTTTCTACCGAAACAGACACAAAATCAAACCTTACCTACCCCTTCTCTTCCTGATGCGGAGAGGTATAGTCATCACAAGCACAAAAAGTTTTTTAAAAAAAGTATATTGATTAGTTTATTTTTAAACTTTATGATACTTCAAGTCAATAAAAAATAATATAGCGTTGTACTTGAAGAGAATAACTGAATTATTATTATCTTAGCATAATTTAAAGAGGCATTATTATTATTTTTACATTTGCATCTCATTTTGTTGAAGGCGTGCTTGTCTCCACTTGTGTAATATTAACTAATAGTTTTACTTTTCCCTGGTAAGCGTTATAGTAGTCACTCACAACCCGTTGTAGTCTACGTTTGCGTTTGCTTGAAAGATAGACAGAAAAAATAATATATATGAAGAGGCAATTTATCGTTTTGTTTCACTATGTCAGTTCATCTTAATATTCGTGTGGTTGCCGTGGGCTTGATTATACAGTCATTATGTCGTAATGATATTACAAGTATTTTTAATGTTAACAAAAATTATGAGAAAATCTGGTTTTCACAAGAAACGAACCCAGTAAACAAACAGTACACAGCGTGATCATGTTTCTTTGCTGATTTCTACAGAGGCATCTTTATCATAAATATTTCTAAGCTATTCAAAAGACACCTAACTAGAATACTATAAAATTAACTTCAGCATGTGGCCATAATGGTAGATAAATTAGAAATTGTGTGAGTAGAAGTTTTAATTGTTGACTAGATAACGGAAGCCCCCAAAAAAAGAATAGATTAGGTCAGAACGCTGTTGAAGCTTTCTTCAGTGTGATTGTCAAAAAAACATGAATTAATATTTGCATGAATACTCCTCGTAGAGAGTAGCTAGTTTTAGAAGAAAATAACTTTACAAGCAACTGTTTGAATAAATAGTGGTTATCGTCAAATACCCCTTCGGCAGGTAGAGTTTTAGATCGACCTCAATTACATTTTAACACAAAATGAAATGCTGCGCAGCAAAACTTGAATAGGTAACTTTACACTCACATGAGTGTAGTGAATGCTATACATGGATTCCGTACTGCGTTATTACATGCTAAAATTTTAGAGCTTTGTTTACTTGTATTTAAAAGAAGAAAGGGGCCTCGATTGCCTCTTCGATTATTTTTCTCTTTTGTTCCAACTTTTTTTTAAAAAAATGATTAAAGTTGACAGTTTCAAGCATAGTATTGAACTTGAAACAGAAAATTACAATGAGCTTCCAATAAAATTTTGCACAATAAAATAATGCTATAAAGATACACTTTTTGCGTCGATAAATTACAATTGAAAATTGTATTATAACTTTACATATTCCATGAAAACATCAACAAAAGTAAAGTTATACTACACAACTAGTTTTTTTTGAAAAAATAAGTAGGTATTTGCCTTAAATTTGTGCTTGTGTGTGTGAGTGAGAGAGCGAGAGAGAGAGAGAGAAAGCTTTCAACTGTCTTTCATTTGACGTGCAAAAGTTTTATTTTAATAGTTAAATTAGTTTTTTAGTTCCTCTTCAAAACAATACTTGCTACCGTTGATGATGCTCTTTATTGTTATTTATTGCCTTTTGAACTTTCGTTCGGCTCTTTGTAAATCACTTGTTTAGGTTTTTGAACTTTACTTGAGCAACACATTAATATGCATTTATGTACGTTGCCAGTTGAGATAATGATGACAAGGAATATTTACTTTTCAAAGATGCAAATAGTATCAAAAGAAAAAAACTAACAATTTTCTCTTCGTGTTTCATGATTAACGAGGAAAGAAACGTTAGCTTTGCAATAAATACTAAATGTACAATTTTTGTTTTCTATTTGCCACCGAGCGACTGGCTATAGAGTGTCGCTGAAAAAAAATATATACCTACATATAATTTTTTTCCTCTTTAGTTCTTCTTCCATTTTTCATATGATTGGGTAAGGGCGAGTCCACTTGAATAAAAAATAATAATAATAATAATTCGTAATGCATTTATTCATGATATATAATAATGCAATGACAGTGATGTGAGTAGGTATTCATCTTTTTTACTGAACTTACCTTGCCTGCTTGTGTAACAGCATGCGACCGACCAACCAGATTTCCCTTTTTTCAACAAGGATCTCTCTAGTGATAGAAGAGACATTTGAAACAGATTTATGTGTTAGAAAGCACAGAAAATGAACATTTAGGTATTATGAAATGCATTTGAAATCTCCGTTTCGACAATATTGAAATTGGTTTTGGGACAACTGCGGATGCTCGATGATGGTTTTTCAAGAGAAAAAATAAAGTATGAAGAGTCCGGTAGTAGTGGACTTTTATAGAGTAATATTTTGTACTCTCTATTCAGCGATTTTGAAAAAAAAAACATATTATAAATTCAATGAATCTAGTTATCGGTATTGTGTAACAAAAGTACAAAAGATTCATGGTGTAAGAATTTCGCAGAATTACGACTTCAATCAAATATAAGTGTTTTGTAGCGTGTAATTCTATTTCAAGAAGAATAAAATATGTACTGCACATGTCCAAGTGGAAACGTATATTTTAAAAATTATAAAAAATATACGAGTGCACATCAAGTCAATGCTTGTTTAGAATTACTATTTGAGAAACAGCAGCAGTTGTATGTTATGTCATGTCATCTTGTCAAAGGTATTTTATCTAGTGCTAAATTTTCATGCATTGGTTATATGCAGCCATGCAAGATTCAGTGCACAGACAAACAATAGCACAGATGAACGTGAACTTTGTTTTTTTAGAGTTCACCCTATACCCTCAAGTCAAAGTGAATATTATTTTCTGGTTCTCTGCATATACCTGTATTTTAAAAAATGCAAGGCTTCTTTTGGAAATCAAACTACTTTTTCCTACGCATGCATGTATGTAATGAAGTGTGATGAATATGATGACTATAAATGCTTATTTTTTGTGAGCTAATTTGCAAAATTTAAATGGTAGCACGCAAGCTTGCCTTTTAATGTTCAAAGTAATAAACAAAAAGTGGCAAAGTATTTGCAACGCTATTGAATACCGGGAGCAAATTTGTAATAACAGAGTAAAGAGACCTTTTACTTTCCAGGGGCGCTGTTCTATTTAATTTCTCTTTCAATAGTCAATTTTAATTAGAGGCTATACCGCTGTGACTGTGAAAAAACAATGCTGTCACTTTTTTATAGTAGAGGTATAATATTGCATTATAGTGTTTAGTATCTGATTTTGTCAGACAAAGTGTTTTGTAATTTTAAACGTGTTTATATATCAAGGCCTATGCGAATTTTTGTATAACCTTGGCTCGGACATCAAACAAAACAACTTGTATGTATTGGTTTCGTTGGAAATCCATTCATCACTGAATTCCTCCGCATTCAAAGTATACTAAAACTCGTAATAATAGTACCAGACTGACCGTGTTATAATAAATTTTTATATTTCGTAAGTGCAAATACCTATTCACGTGAGTCATGAGTTATTCAAAAAGGAACAACCAGGTTTTTATGTTGTTATTTAATGAAGTTCACATGAACTATGGTTGCTGTTATGAATTATAATTCAAAAAAGGCATCACCGTTTTGTCGTCAACAAAAACAACAACCACGACTTTACTCCAACATTACCTGTAAATTGTGCATACTCGTCTTACTCGTAATCGTCTCTCTCACTTCATCAACAAATGGCTGTTTTAAGCAGAAAAATATGCGACTAATTTCACATTGTTTTTTCACTAAAGAGAAAAGAAAATAGAAAAAGAAGCAAAAACGTTGAGTGACTAGTGCAGTATGATGATGATAAAGTAATATTACATTACATGCATATTGGCAGTTTGGCACATTTATGGTAATAGTTAATGTATGGTAACAAGGTGTTAGAGGATGAAAAAAGAATGTAAGAAGGAGCACGTGCTCTGTATACAAAATTTAGGATCATGATGATAGATGCTCTCCTATTACGGTTATGTTATCTCGCACATCATGGTTCCCATTACTTTTTTTCTCTCTCTCTTCAATTGTTTCTTTCTTCCTTTTCTGTACAAGTCAACGAAAATTTATTGCCGTGCACTTGCTAATGAAATGTAAAAGTTTGCAGAGCAAGCACACTGCATAAACCTACAATATACAGCACCATAATAATAATATATAATCATAGGTATATAACTACTGGTGCTGCTGATCACCATCATAATAACATTATCATCATTATGATTGCAATCTTCAAAAGCAATTTTATTTTATAAAATGCGTATTTTTTATGACAAGTTTCTCAATATTATGGAATCATCGTTAAAAGAATGTTTAACAATCCACAAAATTATGCCGATGCTGTTTTTGTCAGAGTAATATGCAAATGCCTATCAACTACATGCATGCATTACATAGTATAGTACCCTACCCATTTCTTTATTGCTTTTATTCTAACAGGTTACTAGTACCATAAACTGCACCAAACTGAGTGCAGTTTAACTGCTGTTGATAATAGCATAAGTTACGGGGTTTCCTTTCCTACTTTAATTATAATTATTTCAACAATATCGTTTACTTATTTTTCACTTAACATTTTACATATATGTATTTTATATTTTACAGAATCATCGTGGGACTCGTGAGTCAAGAACAAGCCCATACGACACCAATCAAGCAGCCGTGAGTAGTAGACGCAAAAGGTGTAATGACGTCTCACCATCATTCTCATCATCATCTCACTTCATATTATCTACAGAAGAAAAAGAAG
>JAHZMT010004382.1:0-36584 GCA_027743785.1 Sinhomidia bicolor
CTCAAATAACTTTAAAATCGTGAATAATTGACTCTGTCACATCTTTTTAAAAGTTTACTTTTTTATTACTATTACTACCTATACGAAGGATTATGATTGATTTTTCAAGCCTTTTATTTTTGCATTGTTGTGCGTGCGAGAAGTAGACGTACATAAGTACAGAAATGAAAAAGTCCAAAGCGTCGGATGAACAAAGTGAATTATCACACTGCCCCAAGCATTGCGGAAATTTGAATTCAGCTTGTTTACATCTCCAGCTTTAGAAAAGACACATCCTCGTTTGTACACATGCAGACAACATAAATAGATCTCTGCTATTTTGTTCACACAGCGAATGCCGACTATAATGAAGTTGCTTTTCTGACAGAAATGACAGTGACACAAGTGTTTCGAATCGAATAATTTTATTTATCGTTATTTATTAAAGTCATTGAAGTGAAAAGTGGAGTCAACAAGTTAGAAAAACAAAAAGTTAATATATTTGACTCTTGACAAAGTTCTATTTAGTTGTATTCAATTAAACTGTTAAATACGCCCCTTGACACAAAGTATAGTTTGATCGAGCGTTGATGCTAATGAAGTTGCAGTCGGTAGTTCGGTAGTAAATTTAAGTGCTGTATTTCAGTATCAATCAGCGGTCAACAACTAGTGACAGTGTATAATCAATAGGATCAACAAATATAGAAAACCTGAATACTAATTAGTGCTAAGTTTTACAGTTCAGTTAAAGATGGCAACACTTGAGTCAGTTATCGTGGAGGACGTTAACAAAGAGACGGAAAAAGCAATTGATAGAGAAAAGGTTGGTTTAGGATTTCATTTTCAATGAATTAAATTAAATGTCTAACTGCATAAATACATGGCATGGTGTTATTTGCTAAGTAAAATTTTGTGTTGTTTTAGACATGTCCATTATTATTGCGCGTATTTTGTAGCACTGGACGTCATAATTCTCTTCAAGAATATTCAAATGGAAACGTGCCAGCAAATGAGCTTCAAATTTACACATGGTAGGTTGAGTAATTTTAAACGATTTATACAGGACACAGCAACAAGAAACAAACTAAAAGTAATTACCTTTTTAAATTATAAGATTTGTATGTTGCACTTTTAACATAGGATGGATGCCACACTAAAAGAAATTTCGGGTTTGGTGAAGGAGGTGAATCCCGATGCAAGGAGACACGGTACAGTGTTTGATTTCTCACTAGTTTATCCGGATAAATTCAGGGGTTATCGTGCTCGATCAGTTGGGACTACTGTCTCCGGACAGAAAACTCCTGATGACAACAAAACGTTGAGTCAGTTGCGATTCACTATCGGTGATTACCTTGATATTGCGATCACTCCACCGTCACGTGTCATGCGTAGGCCAGGGGGACGTTACTGACGATGAGAGTGTAGTTTTGGTTGATTTTTTATTAATATTTTTTGATCTTATTAAGATAGATATACTATTTTCAATTTCCATTGTCATTTATTGTAGTTTGAGTTTATTTTTAGTGTACATATGTAAATTGTACTCTGAATTTTCATTAACTGGAGTAATAATATTGTTTATGTAATACATTTCAATTACATACATATGAATGGTGATTACTATGTAAAACTGTTATTCTATACATACTTATTCAAACCTAACATGTGTTGAGTCTACATAAAACGAATATAAATTTTGGTTGTAACGGTAAAGTTTATAAATTAGTAGTTTTTCCCTTTTTTAATTATATGAATTTCTTTCTAAAATATTGTGTAATGTTAAAAGTAATATCGAAAAGGTGCAGGTCAGTTTGGACGTTTATAGTTTTTTAAAAATTATGTCATTGAAACGTTTTTCTAGCCTTAGAATTGAGTCTTAGTTATTCTTCCTGTTATATGCACGCACATAAATTGTCTGTCAGAATTATGAAGAAAATACATTGAACTTGTGTTGTTATTATGTTTACGTACACTAGTTTATTGTCTTGTCAAATACGTTCAGTGTTTTATTCATTAAAATAAGGGATCATTCAAAGAATAGAGGCAGTTTGTTTTATGTAGATCAACGAGCGGCATAAAAATTCACATCACCAAAAATTAAGCATTATGGGGACCATACAACAAGTAATACCAGTTTTCTGTCCTCGTCTATTTTACATACATTTAACATAATATTCTTATCAGTGCTTAGAAATATTTACGATACATTACGGCTACAAGGTGTGAAAGACATTAAAATAATTTCGCTGTGAGAAAACCAAACATGGTGATAATTAATCGCAGCTCTTCCAACTTGCTTATTATCGCACTATCAGCCTTATTAACGTCAAGTTGGTGTTACAAAACTAAGGCAAAATTCAGAGCAAAAATTGGTTTTGTTCATTATTAGCAGGTAGCTAGCATACAACAACATATATTCACTTGCGTAGCATCTGCGTAAACTTGTGCATTTGTTCTAGTAAGGCAGGCATGAAAGCAGTAACTGAAATGTCGATCAATTCTTGCATATGCTTAACGGCTGCTTCATCGTTGAGATCAAGACAAAACTTGTCCAAAACCTTTTTAACAGCTTTGTCGGGTTCCAAAGCAATATCTGGTACACTTGCTCCGACCATCAAAGAGAAGAGATTTAGGATCAAGTTGGCGTGCCTTTAGCAGTGATGTAATTAATAATAAATATAGCTATATAGAGCCTTCATGAATATAATTTGATAAGTATATCGTAGTTTGAAATATAAAAAAACAATGTCCACAAGTGCCTTTATCTATAACCTTTATTTCCATTTCTGAACCCCTTCCAATAAAGTTCAAACTTACCACAGCTTTTGACATAGGTGTCCATTACGGAAGGAGAGATTCCATAAAGATCCTTATCAGAGGGATGCTGTTTTCTGAAAAAGTTTTGTATGGTACCCTCAGTAGCTAATACTTCAGCAACTGTTATCGACGGAATAAATTGTACAAATCCTGCAAAGGAACAAAACAAAATTTAAAATATACTATTCTGCTTTCAATAACAAACTAATAATCCTGCGTTATTCGTAATAAAATAAATATATTCACCATGAGTGGTACTGGTCGATAAAACGCGGTAAGGAGTAAGCTTAAGATCAAGATTTTCCTTTCGGAGTAGCTTATCCATCAAAGTAATCATTTGTAAAATCAATTGGTCCTGACGTAAATCATCTCCATGCTTAAATATTGCTATATATGGTTCCCCAGATTGAGTAAGGAATGTAAGTCTGCATGGCATTTGACTAGATTTAAAAAGGGTAGCTCTGAAATACAAAATAAATATAATGATTACGTCTGTAATTACTTGGTTTCACTCTTGATTTACTTAAGTTAATATTTATGTTCTTTAACATACTCTTTGGCCACAATTCCAGTGATATTAATTTCTGGATCAACAGGAAATGGAAGTGGGTCGAGTTTTGTAAAGTTGTTCTTATGTGAGGTGTCCTCAGAAAGAAGAGCTTGAAGTTTTTCTATTTTCTTTTGCCTGTTGGCACTTTCCTTTGCGACCGTCTTCACGACATCAACTAATCTTAAAATGAATTTCTGCTGTCTAGTAAGAACTTCTTTTCGTTTCTGCCACTCTGGTTTTCCATTTCCCATACACTGAAATTAGTGAAATTAGTGAAATTATTTTCATATTTCATAAAAATAATATCGATGTATAGTAATTACTGTAATCGCGGTACATGAGTATGGGTTTGTAATTGACATTATTACCTGGATAAATTTCCTCATTACAATTTTGTACATTTCTCGGGAACGTGGGTCTTGTTTTACCCCAACATCATGATCCTCACACTCAATTACCAGATACCTAAAAATTAACATGTATTAGTTACCAATATGAACTGATAACGCTAAACCAAGCAGACGGTAGGTACATACAAACTACTGAATCGGTCATAACGGTCATATATGGGATATATTTACCAATAAAAATAGTTGACAAGTGTGGTGTTTTCACAGGCTCTATGAATCAGGAATTTTGCAAGGTCAAGTTTATCTGCACCAAAAACTTCCAGAGGTTTTAAGACCGGAACTTTTTCGGGCATTGGGTCGCTTTCAGATACAGCAGGTATGCTTGGAACGGCACTTATGTTAGATGAGAGTGATGCATCTGAATTGCTGTTATTTTCACTCGCAGATCCCAATCCACTTGAAGGGGAAGCAACGCTACTTGCTATCTGTGATGGAGATGTTGCCACAAAGTCTTTCTCTTTTTCTATTGACTGCGTAAAACTTGCTGAACGGAGATCATCCGAAACGGTTGACTGCTGAATTTCTTTCATGCTAGATAAATCCAATGACTCTGCCAGGTCAATGTTTTCGTATTTTAACGCTTGTACCAATTGCAGGAGGTACAGTAATAAATCCTAAGATCGAAATAAATTGTGTAAAATCAAGATACAAATTGATTAAAACCGTTTGGTTTACAAAGCCAAACAAAAAACCAAACCTCGTCTGGTGCTTGTTGCAGTCTCTGCACAGCATAGCTACGAACCCTAGGATGAGTAAATTGTGGACCAAGTAACTCTAAAGCATCTTGAACGTCCATAGGAGCCCATTTGTCCAACAATTCCAAAGCTTGTTTTTCTTCAGCTGCAATTTCCCATTTGACACACTTGAGGAACTTCGCCAGTGCCTATATGAAGAGTATTTGGTTACATCTTTTATCCAATCGACAACAATTTCACGCTTCGTTTCTCTTTAACATATCGCATTTCATCCATCACTGCAAAGGATTTTTCATGTGACGAACTGAAAATGTGTAGATTAGTAGATACAACAATACATACCTTTTTATTAGAACTCAAATAATATCTGAATTTCCATATAAGATCTTGCTCCTCAGCAGATAACTGCTTAGTTGGGGGGTAGTTAACAATAGCATTTAGTTGGTCCCGCGTGGCCGCATTCGGCTTCAAATCGGCATCGGATAAGCCAGTTCTTGTACATCTGGATAAGGTGTGGTGCTTATTTTCCACTAAGTTATCCTAATATAAAATTTACGCATTGATAAAGAAACGCTTCGTAACAACAGACAGCAGCACAATCATGGTGGAAACAATATTTACCTTTTTCCCGAAATGAAATATATCAAGAATTGCGAATTCATAATGCGCAAGTTGTTTCATTTCTAAAAATTCCGAAGATGGGAATGTATATCCGTATTCGCACCACATGATTGCGAATTACGTTTACCAACCACCCATATACCTAAATATGCACTTTAGATGGAACTGATATTTCGCGCAAGTGACCCAAAAAGGTCTATCTCAGCAATAACTGCTCTACCTTACCCCATGTCAACCCTAGATGACCTTTAACGTTATACTTTGCTGGACAGACGTTTGCTTTTGACTATCAATATCATAAAAGATTGTAACTAAAATATACGGACATTCTCAATGCATCAATTTGATAAATTCACGAGCCAGAAGTAAAAGAATGTTCATACAGATTCCCATTATCATTCGGGCTAGTTAAGAGTCAAGAGACGTATTCATTTATTTCATATCGTATTCGGAATTATTCTTTGTTATTTTTGATAAATGAATAGATATATATAGTATATATATTATATTATATTATCTACGTCTATTGATAAATCATAAATGCATTATTGTTTGTATTACTAAGTAATATTACGTTCGGTATGTCGGTTTTTGGTAAATGAAACTTGTCAGCCATCATAGCCATACTTATCATCAAACGAGACGGCTTCTGATGTTTAGTGATTGCGTTAGCATATGCATATTTAGTTGCGATAATGTTCTGACAAGAGTAGCTTGCAGCATGAATTATATTAGGCAAAATTTTATCTGTACACGTGTGTCACGCAACATCATCATACGACTCAGCTAAGCAAGATCCAACTTGGGGCATTAGGAGACTTTACCAATTAGCAGGTAGGTACGAATTCTTTTTGGGATTTTGGACTACCGCTATTCAATTCGAATTCATGTCCAATTTTAACATTGATAAATTATAAAATGCTTTTAATGAAAAAGACAACTTGCTGTAATATTTCAGATAAACTATAAGCTGCAATAATGGTCATACATAACTGGAAATATACAATATTTCGACAATATTATTATCTTTGTCCTTATCAAGTTTCTTGCACTTTGGTCTCTTTTATCAAATGACTTCAAAGTCGTTTTTATCTTAGGTTTACACAAGCTCAATAAATACACTTGGGTATGTATGACTAATAGTCACATGAACAATACATATTATGCTCTCGTGATTTGTATATAATGACTAATCAGACTGACGTGACGTATTATTTTCAACAAAATTGAATAAAGTAAATTTCAAGTAATAATATTTACTATGATGTTTACGATGAAAAGCTAAATTTATAAGCTGTTTATGTATTACCTTATAAAATCCAACATAGCTATTTGATGCACTTGAACATTTGTCGTTTTTCTTTCGTTTTCCAAATACTCGGAAACGAATAAAACGCCACAAACTACGTAAACGGCTCACCAGATACTGTTTTATGTTTACTTTGAACTTTTTTGGCATGGTCAAACCATTGTAATTGACCCTATTTTTTAATCAAGAAATGTAGTGGATGCACTAATTAAAATGTTTTGTAAAGGGTCAACTTTGTTTTAAATGTAAAACATCGTCAGTAAAAGCAAAAAAATCACAAGTGCATAGACTTATTCGTTTTTAGTCACCATATGTTGTTCATTTTGAACGAACTAGAATGATAGGTATTTATGGTATTTTTGCAGAATCATGGCAATATAAATATTGTACAAACTTTCCGGCTCTACTTATGCAAATTCGGATAATGCAGATGCCTTCTATCGTTTATACTTTTCTCTTATTCCGTGTTCAGAGACAAGAGGCAACTAACGCATGCAAATGAATGCATTGTCGTTTTATATACCTCGAGTGGGATCATACACTAATCCGACCTGCCTAAAGTATTCAAGAATTTAAAAAAAAACAATATTATCTTACCAAAAGTATTTCATGGTCTGGTAACCACACTGTCTCCCCCAGCAGAGCTCTGCTATCATTGGCAGCGTCTAAGTCTTCAACATTTTTTTCATAGAAAGTTATGGCATACTGTAATATAAAACAATACATATTGGTAAAACCAGTGAGAAAGAATAAACAATAGGTACGGTCACGCTTGGGTGTCTAATTTTGTACTCACTTGAACGCCTGAATATTCAGCTATTGGAAACTCAATATTCAGAAACATAAAATCGCTTTCTTTCTTTTCTTTTTCACAAATGGCTTCGATTTCGCAAAATGTTAACCTGTCCAACCAGTCTACCTTTGGTATTTGACCCATTTGGTGTTTTTTTGCAAGCTGTTAAAATATATGTTTGAATTAAATGAAACAAGGTAGCTGTTTTATTTATTCCTACTTTACAAACTTTAATTTAAATGCACAGTCGGTAATCTGTAGTGTTTCGAAACCTTTTTCAAACGGTACATGCGATTTCCTTTGGGACCTTTGCCTGGTGTTAAAGTTGGATCATTTCCATCAGCCATTTGAGCTGGCCATACTTTCAAATCAATCATTCCCTAAAAAATACATCGTATTAACATTACCAGCGATCAACAAATGTTTAGGCGCATTAAAAATCCAACTTCAACTACGACATCCATGACCTACGAATGTAATTTAAGTCTAGTAAAAACAACTAATTACAAACCTGTCTGAAAACGCCATTCTTCCCAAAGAAACGTATTGTTGTACCTCCAATTGGAATTTGTTTTGAAGGACCTCCACAATCGTAAACTGTAAGGCAGAGGTTTGAATTTAATGGAAGATCGCTAAACCGCAATGGAAGGGTTACCCACTCATTCCAACTAAACAAGAAAAAAGTAGAATTAATTTTTTAAAATTACCAGCCAGTTTTCAACATGCATTTCAAAAACCAAACTCTCGATATTGTTTGTTTGCTGGCACTAACTTCCATCTTGTCGTGAAAGGCTTGTATGAGGTAGATACTGGAAGACATATTGGCTGGTTATTTGCAAAAACCTGCAGCTCCACTCTTAATTCTGCACCTTGCTCATTCAGACAAAGTCCCGAAAACTTAAGCAGCGGATCTTCCAACAACTTTTCAAAACCTGGACGCTTTACTCGACTTTCTAGACATCCTCTGAAAACCATTCATTATACATTATGAGTTTACTTTAATAATGCAATGTTATTTCTAAACAAAAATGGTAACCCATCCCTTGTTTGTTGTTTGAAAACTCTGAATTTTAATGAAAGCACTTACACTTTAATTTTAACTCGGGAATCAAGTGCGCAACTATGAACTGTTATGTGTCGACTTATATTTCCAGTGGATTCCATCTAATGGAGTTTTTAAAAAACATACTCAACTTGACTTTTTCACAATTATCAAATTTCATTTTCTTGAAAAATAATAATAAATTATTAATTACCTATACTAGTATCTATATATGTATGTAATAAAATCTAATTACCTTTTCTCTTTTGAATCTACTCGAAAAACAGCTCTCCTATCCAGTAATCGTTTAACCCAACTTGACAGTACAAATTATGCGACTTTAGCTACTTTCCTTTTCTTACCAATTTTCAAATCAAGTTTACTTCTAGATTCAGCTACATAAATCTAATTAATCTCTATCTATCAACTACTGGCACTATTTCAGCAAAATCAACTCTGTACTGACTGTACGTCTTAATTGAGCAGAAATCTTGTCTTTTCATTCAAATAACTTATCCTACCCCTCCCACTCCTACACACACCAGAAAAAAAATCAGTGTATCTTTAAATCCCGGAAGTTACATTTACCTACATTTACATACACCTTTCCCATTAAAGATTTACATCATTAACTTCGTATACATACTTTGTACATACACCCTCTCACACAGAAAACATGCACTAAATTACGCCGTATACACACCATTTAATTTTTATGACTCTAAAAAAAATGATAAGCTAATCCCCCTTTTTGTATGACCATGTACACAGTTTATAGTTAAATTAATCCTTTCGTAGCCTCAATTATTTCTCCAATGTCCTCAAAATAAATTTTGCCATTTTGCCAATAATAATATTTTCAATGTATACACACTGTCATCATTTTATCATATGTTGTTGATTAGGTAAACTGCTGATCTCTCCTTCGCGGGATGGTGCATCTACAACTCACATGAACTTATCTGTAGCTTTGGTTGGTCCACATGCATTTTTATGTTGTTGTTTTGGTATGTGTACGTACGTCTATCTACTAGCCATCCTGTTTATGTACGTGTTTTAAAGAGAAAGACAAAAGAAAGAAAATATAAACATTGAATTTTGCCCAATAAAATGATTTTAGGACTTTGCATATTTGGGTTTTTAAACTGTCATTGTTTTTTATTTGATTTTTAATTTAATAATTATTGTCTTTTTATTTAACCGTAAAGATTTTATAGCTAGCTAACAGTACAACTGACAGTCATTCATCTAGATTTTGAACAATCACTTACTTTTTTATGTGTTAATTTAAAGTTATTTCAGTACCTTTAATCAAGCTGCTGGCCTGGCCTGTTAAAAAATTAACCTGTTGACATTTCTAAAATTTGGTGCTTTATTTTCGCCCATTTTAACTGCATACCACTGACATAACTGACATTGCAATTATGGATGCTAGTACGGCAACGAAGGAAAGTAGTTTGGAAAACTCTAATGTCATTAGGACCAAAAGGAAATCAAATGATGATGATAACAGGTTGGTGAAATGTGTGATTTGTTTGTGCATTTGTAATAATAAATTAAGCGTTAATATTTCATCGTGCTACGTTCATTAGTAATATAGTCAAAGAACTAACTTTTACTTGATTTTAGTCCTTGCTCGTCAATAATGGGTGCGGAAGTAGATAAAACCATATCCGATGTGGAATTGTTGAGGATTTTGGAATGTCCTGTTTGTAACGAGTTTCCAGCTCCCCCAATTTTCAGCTGTGAGAAAGGTCATTTCACATGTAACTCTTGCATTAAATTGTTGGATTCATGCTCATTGTGTACGTCGCCGTTTACGCAAGTCCGTAATTTTGCCTTGGAGTCCATAATTGAAAACAGCAAGTTTAAATGCCGAAATTTACACCTGGGATGCGATTTGATAGTGTCGGGTGGAGAGTTGAATCAGCATGTTGCCGACTGCCTGTACAGGTAAGAGTAACAATTTAATTTTCCTCACATTAAAACAACTTTTCGGTTTTAGCTTATCGTACTGAATTTATTTCGAATTTTAAGACCATTAGAATGCAAAGTACCTGATTGTTTAAGAGTCAATCTTACTCCAGCTGAATATTTTACTCACATTGTGGAGAACCACTCAGTTTCAGGATGCTATAAGGAATTAATCGATGGAAAAACGGATGTAATCTTAACACAAAATGAGGGTATGTTTGATTTAATTTTTTGCACTAAACTAACAAAACTAAAAATTGATGCTAAAAATTGGATTATTCTTAGGTTGTGAAAATATTAGTCCTTACTACATCAAAATTAGATCACCAGAAAACAAAGACGTTTGTACGATTTTAGTATTTTCTAAGCGATATAGGACATTTATGTGTTGGTGGGTTGCCAGTTTAGAACCACAGAAAATTACTCAGTTTGAAATTAGTCTTTCATTGGACAATCAGTTAGAAGAGGAAAGCTTATCAGTACGTTGGAAGTTACCTTTGCAGCCAATTTGGAATGACTTTGACACAGTGAGAGACACCGGACGTTGTGCAGTTCTTCCGGACACCAGTTTGATTCCTTTTTTAGACAACAACAGTTGGGATTTGAAAGTTGAAATCTCCAAAAAGGGTCATCGCTATACTAACTTTCAACATTACTATCCTTTGCTAATGTTAGTAGTTGTTGGAATAATCGCTGTGATTGCAAGCTATATAGTAGAATCTGGTTTAAATTGGTTTCACTCAATGAATTCATTTGCAAACCAGGATTTTAATGATAGTTGCAGTACCACTTCCACTACTGAAGATCCATCTAAACAAGGAGATTTTTCTGATGAATATATTGGTTATAGGGGATTTTATTATAAAACGAATTAATTATTAAAATATTTTAAAATAAAAATAGATGTTTTTTTTTATTTTATGGGAAGACTGCCAACATTTTATTTTCAAATGGTACTATAATTAATTAACATTTCTAGACATTATGCAAATTTGTAAAGTTAAAAATATTTTTTAATTTCTATGTAAAGATGGTTGTGTATTTAATTAGGATGCAAGCAATAAAAAAGTTGCACAAGAACTACGAATATTTTGGGTGCCTTACAATATTATAATGCCGAATAAAGTACATGTTTATAGTATGAATTCTGTATTTTTATGAACTTTACTTGAGTATATTAAATAGCGTAAAAATTTATTAAGTAATAAATTTTCGTGTGTTTTTAAACAATACATTTCTTGGTGTCATAAATTTTTATTACAAAAAAGGCATAATCATGAATAAATCGCATTGGTATATACTGACTGACAATGAATGATATATAGAATACAGAATTACTAGAGCAAAACAATTCCTGTACAAATTATTGTCAGTCATGAACTGATTACAGAATGCAATGCAAAAGACATTGGTGACTTGTTGAACCAACTTTATGTTATATTACTAATACTACAAATACATATTTTTATACTTTTCTAACATTTCAAATTATTCATACAAGTCGGCAATCCCGAGAATTCTTCATGATTTTTATTTTCTTTTAAGTAGTACGTATGTATGTATTACAGGATATATTCGGTGTTTAATAGTGGATGAATCACTGCTCCCTTTTTATTTACCAAGAAATTCTTTACACGCTGAATATTCATTTATCCTGTTGTAGACGCTCGCACTCCAGCTAACAATTTCACGGTATATTTTCATAAATACTTCAACAGAATTACAAGATGAATTTCGTGTGATTCATATCACGACAGCATGGAGAGTTATAATGAAGGAGTAAAGGCTGTTTTAATTCCCACAGTATGACTCGTTTAATTTTCACAGTAATTCTCGTTAAATTCCCACGAGTACGGTACGGTACGAGTTGAAAACTTGTATCATTGTTCAAACTGGGTTAGGTGTACGTTTTGGATTGGATACATTTATCCAATTTAGACTTCCTTTTTTCATCTAGTTTGTTCCGATTTTTTCAATTATATTCTATATCCTAAACCATCATAGATACATGTTTCTCTTATTTTCTTTGTTGCTGAATTATCAAAAATCATTTCTAAATGCTGCGTTGGGGCACATAGAAAAGCATCTTTTCATTATGGTGGTTTACTTTTAGTGTATTTACATTGGGTTGTTTTATGACACTGTAACTTAACTTTTACTTCTACGGAACATTTCCTGCATATAGGAACAACAAATGTTCCAATATACCAAAATGTTATATTTGTTCTAACTTTGTAAATAAGCGAGATTTTCTTTTTTCGAAAGAGATGACTTTGTCATCTTTTACTTGTGAGGATATGAATACAACCATTGATTTAAAAAATCCAGTACAGTAAAAATAACTAAACGTTTTAATAGATTTTACCATCGTCATCATTGCTACAAAAATTTCTACTGATCACAACAGACCGTGTAGAGGGACATTGATATTTGTTTAAAGTGATAGAAAATATTCTTGCATATTTACACTTGAATAAATACATTAAAATGGTAAAGATAAAAAGTATTTACAAAGATGCGCATTGCGCATAGAACATGAAACACAGTACATGGAACCAGTCAAATGCATAGAAGTAGTACAGAATTTGTCACGGTCACAACATTGCCGCTGTCAATACGTTACTGAAAGTGACTAATTGTCATTAAGAATAGTTAATATTGAGAGAGAATAATAGAAAATAAACTTGTTTGTTTATTGGACTATTGTGTTGTTGCGTATGCATGAAACGCATTTTGTTATCAAATTTTAATGACTGTTTTGTGCTTTTCAGCATTCCAAAGATCTTCGTTCCATTTACGCTCTAAATTGGGTATATAATGATTTATATGCAGCCATTTTAAAATTATTTTCTTACAAACAGTCACGTAGTCATCACTCATCACTCGTCACGGCTTTTCTTGATCCAAGTGTGTTACAACAATACACGTCCTGAAAAATATTAAAGTAAAATATTGTTTCGTTGTGTAGCTGATTTCACAAAAATGCATAGGTGTAGTAAAAGCAAGTGTGTTTTACTAGGGGCTTTGGCTACGGTATTTTTATTAAGCGTTGTTAGAGGTGAAGCCAATATCGTTAACCAGACCCCCTTGGAGAAAGCAACAACAGCTTCCATGGAGGGCCAGAAAAATTCCATTTTAGTCCCGATTGCGGCGACTACAGAACAGCCGCTTCCGGTGAAGCCAAATGCTCCTGACTGTTTCATGCATTTTCCTGGTACACCAGGATGGAATGCTTGCTTCCAGAAATTTAACGAGAACATGCTTACTTTCCAGACTAAAATACAGGAGTACGTAAAATCGCATGAAAAAGATGGATCTTCAAATGGGTAAAACAATATATTTTGCTCAAAAATATTTTTCTTTACTAAAATCGTACTTTATATGAAGCTTAGAATTTAATTTTCATTCTAATACTAGATTTTTTCACTTATATTTAACAGGGGAACTACCTTTACTCGCTTTTCCCCAGACTATTATTCAGGTCCAGTCTACATTAACTCAAATTCATTTTCCACCTCTAATTCGTACACTGGGGGCTATTCAATCCACGCAACGAATATGGGCCTGTCCACGAGCATTATCAACAACGTGGTAAAAGTTGTTCTACGCACTGGTCCTATCGACAAGTTTGAAACGAAAACAAATGGGAACGAGATCACAATTGATGTTATATCCAAAGGGCAGCAAAAATTTGCAAAAGTCAAGGTTCCAACAGGCGTGAACGTTGCAGACGTTAAGGTGGAACGTTCATCAGACTCAGTTTTTCTAACCGGTCCAACAACCATGAATGATGGTGGAAGCTTTCAAATTTCACAGTCTGACTCTACAGGTTCTAGTTCAAGCTTTGGCTCGACGAATATAAATCAGTTTGGTCAAATGCAGGCTGGATCCATTCCTCAAATACAAACTCATCCTTTTGAAATGCCAATTTTTAACAACATGTTTCAAAATATATTAGGAAATTTGTTTGGCTTTCAAAAAAGTTTTGATTCAGAACAAATGCACACTAATAGTAACAACCGTGATTCAAATAGGTTCTTTCCACAAAAAATGTATTTTTAATTTATAAGCTTATAACATTGTTAACATTAGACCAAAAAAATGTTTGTTATACACATGCATAATAATAAGCAAGAAATGAGTGTTGTGACTTTTTTAAATACAGCATTATTAGATTATTTTAAATTAGTTTTCTTAGCTAGCAGCACATGCTACGAATGGTTCAGCATATCGTCGTTTATAACACTTTTTCTGGGTATTGCCTACCGGTGAAAGAACACGTATTGTATTGTATATGGAACTATATTATCAACAAAAAATTATAGTAAAATGTATATCCTTTTTAAAAATATAAAAATATCAATTCTTGCATTATTATAGACATTTTGCTACTACTCCCGGAAACCGCTTTCATGATAAACTACTTTGTAAAATTAATGATGGATAAAGAATAAAGACGCAGGAGTCAAAATGAATATTAGTTATACTCATATCATATACCATCTAATAAAAGTAAAAGTACTGTTAAAAAAGGTAAAAGTAAAAATCTACTTTCTTTTTTTGCTAAAAAAAACTTAAAATTTTATCACCTAAAATATTACGCTTTAGGTAATTTCAAAACCTAATGAAAAAATGCCTAAAATTAAGAAAATTCATGGCGGTCAATATTTATATTTTTATTATTCGCTCGACGTAAAACTGTATCTACTATAATTTTTTCATGTAGCCTCTTTCAATATTCATTTTATCATTCATTAGTCACTGAAATGGGAAAGGTTATCTTGAGACAAAAACATTAAAATAATCCAAGTAGCATAGAACGGATAACACGTATAAAAATAGTTACGAATGAATAATCTTAGCCAGTTAAAAGATTTCTCTATTCAGCCATGTACTCCAGTCTTGTAAATCAGAATAGGTAGTTCAGATAATCTAAATCAGATTCAACTTCACAAACAAGCATAAATACCCGACTACATTACTCACACAGTATTTTTCATAGGATATAGAATAAATGTATGTTCACATTTTTCTTACTAAAACTTTGCGACAAAAGAGTATACTGAAAGGGATTAAAAATGAAAGTGAAAGAAAAGAGCAAATGAATGAAAGATCACAAAAATTTTATATTGGTTAGAAGACGTCGTTTGACAACATAAATTTCAGTTGTAGCCTACAAAAATAGTTGACATTTGACTCACTGTTATTCTACTAAAAATGCAAAGTGCAAAATAATACTCCAGTGGTTACAGATAATCTACTTACCCACGTACGTTCTACTTCTACTACTTACAAATGTACATACATACTTACATATATATGTACTACATAACATGACTCATAAATAAGTTATGAATCATAATGTTTTTGCCTTGATATGTCATTTTTCCTTACCATTGTTAGCTAAAAGTTACTATGCTGGCCGACTCCGTTTTAACAGACCAATAAATAATACAATTTTTCACTTTTAAAATTAGGATAAGTTTAAATTTATTTATATTATTTACTATTTCGCTCAAAAAATGCTTTTTGCAAAAGACAACGCGGTGTGATTAGTAGGAGTAATTGCGTAGAGCATGTCACATATGCAATTACATACATCAAAAAATCTGACACATCACTCAAATTTTGAATATTGTTTGTTAATATATTGTAGTATACATATGTAAACTAGTCTCACTGACTTGCAACAAATCGGTTAAAAGTAGTTTGGATGTTTGAAAAAAGTTTTAACGTAAACTAACAAAGATATGGTGACATTGCAGTTATTCTAGTACGCACAAAGTTTTACTAAGCGAAACGAACACCAGCCATAATAGTTACATTACAAATCGTGGCGTGGCAGCTACAATAATACGCTTCACTTGCATATCACAAAAGTACCTATTACTCTGATAGCCTGTAGCTATATTCTGTTCAACTGTAGCATCATGTAAGTAAACCATTAAATTGACCTAAAGCAATAATCATATTTATATAACACAATTATAGTTCTGTCAATATATCATGCAATGCAACAATGCATTTTTCTCCTCTGTCTGTATAATTTGAAGCAGTATATTGTTGACCAGTAGTTTAGTTCACACTATGTAATTAAAGCAATGCAGAGATAAATCTAGATGAGTGGTTGTTGTTTGTAATATAACCAGAAATATAACAGATACCACCGTGCTGCCAACTTGCTCGTAATTAGACGTAAGTTGCTATTAACTTCCCTTCCCTGATGTATTATGTATGTATATATCTCTTTACTTGATATAGAAAAGGATTTTTTTCGTTTCCATAATATATTATTTGCTTACTGAGCGTGCGTAAACAAACTTTTCGCAAAAGATCTTCTTCGTGCATCGTCATCATGAATCTAGTATTCTATTTCGTTGCTTTATATATATAGGCAAATTTATTTTTGCTTGTAAATTGCACGCTATAGTGGACCAAGTGAAAGGAATTCTATAATACCCAGAACAGAAATGAAGCTGGGAAAGCACAGATGTGAAAGACAGCAGTAGCAGCAGAGATCCTCTGCTTCTTCTCTTCATTTTTTGCAAGGAAGCAAGAAAGAAGGTTAAAAGCTTACACATGACATGGATTCCCACGTTTGGTCCATTTATTCCGTACAGTTCAAATTGTAAACTTGTTATACAACACTTCGACAAAATTTCAGTAAACATACTTTTACATACATAATTTGCTGATCCACTTTTCTTAAAATAAATTTGCACTTGATTTCAAGCGCTGCCTGCCACAAAACATTCTTTTCACACAGAATAATGTCAATTAGTGAAAGTGCGCGTTGAGTTTTGTCACTCATTTTTTATTGCTCTAACTCGACTACTTCATTCTTACATACCGGAACCAGATACTTCAAATCGTGTAATGGACACAGTAGTTGTTGGATTGTCATCACATCATAAATTTCAAACAAAAAACTCAGACCATAGTATACAGATATGGATGGAAAGGGCTCATCATCATCTACATCATCAAAACCACTGGAACCCTTGTCAACTGGCGACACAACAAGGGTTCAATTTGACTGGCTCATATCTAACAGGTTGGGTGAATTTGGTATATATCAAAAAAAAATTTACACCCTTCTTGGACTACCGGCGATAGTATGCGCAATGCACGCACTTTCGTGGGTATTCTTAGGAGCCAATGTGGAATACAGGTAGTAGAATCACATATTCGTTACCAAAAATGTTACAAAAAAGACCACGTGACTCTATAAATAACTTATTTATAAGCCACTGATCTCACGATTATTCATTTTTCACATCTAGATGCCAACTTGATGGAGAAAATGCCTCAAACTCATCTTATAATACTCTTCCTTCCGGTCGTTTATTCAACGAAAGTTTTCCTATTTCCGATAATCAAAAATGGTCGCAATGTGAAAAATATGAATATTTTTCTGAAAATTCTACGGAAAATATAAATGAAATGCACAAAGTTTCCTGTGGGGGAAAATATGTTTTCGATCATTCTCAGTACAAAAGCAGTGCAAGAATTGATGTAAGTTTGAGGTAAAACGTCTATTCATGCATGCCTCATGTTGAATATTACAGAACGAAAGTTTTCAAACACTGAAATTTTTGTTTCAGTTTCAACTAATTTGTGAAAACACATTTTGGTATACTGTGGCAGAAACGCTGTTTAAAAGTGGGATTCTTGTGGGAGCCCTGGTATTCGGAAGCCTATCTGATCACTTTGGACGAAGACCTGTGTTCTTTTACGCTCTTTGTCAACAAGTTACGTGTGGCGTTATTGCTGCAGTCGCTCCAAATTATACAATTTTTGTAACGGCACGATTTCTGATTGGGATGGCCAACTCTGGAGTCTTTCTGGTAGCTTTTGTGATAGGTAAATAAAATTTTATCGTTGTTATTTTCCGGATTGCGTGCATAGATAGCAATATCACGAGATTAAGCTAAGTTGCGTATATGTGATTACCGTGCAATTCTAGCAATGGAGCTTGTGGGAAAGCAAAAACGAATGTTGGCTGCAATAGGAATGCAGTACTTCTTCACTGTTGGATATGTAATAGTAGGCTGCTTGGCATACTTCATTAGGGAATGGCGACATCTTCAGTTAGCGTTAGCACTTCCAGGAGTGCTTTTTCTACCGTACTATTGGTAAGTTGATAAATATATAAAGTGATGTTAAGAAAAATGGTAACCGATGAATACTATACTACACACCGCACAACCATTGCCACTCTCTCCTTGACAAAAAATAAGGATGCAAGTTCTCTTTTTAAATGCAGGTTTATGCCAGAATCAATAAGATGGCTTCTGGCAAATGGAAGAAAAAATGATGCTGTCCTGCTTTTGAAAAAAGTTGTAGAGCAAAATGGAGTAGAGGTATCGGAAGCAGAGTATCACCAATTAAGTGAAGAAACCGCATCAATTGGAAAGGGTGTAGGATTTACTGAAATTTTCAAATATCGAAGAACAGTTCTGAGGTCACTAAATATCTTTTTATGCTGGTTTGTAAACAGTGGGGTTTACTATGGGTAGGCAATAAGCACAGACATTTATAAAAACATGTACATTTTTCTAAAATTGGAACCTGGTAATATTTTACTGATTCCCCTTATTAAATTTCATATCATTCAAAAGTCTGGCTCTAAATTCTGGAAATCTCGGCGGAAATGACTACGTGAATTTCATTTTATCTGGAGCAGTGGAAGTTCCTGCGTATGCACTACTACTTGCAACATTAAACAGTTTGGGAAGGAAGAAAGTTCTTTGCGCATGCATGATATTAGCTGGAATATTTCTTGTCGCTTGTGGCTTCATTCCCGCAGGTTTGCGCTTGAATGTTGCTACTATTTAGTTTAAATTTCTTAGCCTTTCTACTTGTGTAAACTCAAGATCAATATTGTTTCAGAACTTACATGGCTGCTGGTCACTTTCAACATGATTGGAAAACTGTTTAATGCAGCTGCTTATGCAGCAATCTACATGTTTGCAGCAGAACTTTTTCCTACTGTTATACGAAACTCTTTTATGGGCATCAGTTCCGTGATGGCCAGAGTTGGTGGCATTCTCTCAGACTACGTTATATTACTGGTAAATAATAATACATATGCAGAAATAGACGGTTTTATACATACGTTTTTCACGTCATTAACTGGTTTTCACATGCGTCTAAAATATGTATGTAGCAAGGCGTATGGTCACCTTTGCCTCATTTGATTTTTGGAGGTGTCTCTCTCGCGTCCGGTTTGCTATCCCTGTTGCTTCCCGAAACGTTAGGAAAAAGACTCCCGGAAACAATGGAGGATGGAGAAACCTTTGGAACGTATGAATAATATTGTATAGTATTTTAATATTATTCCGCTCATCCGCTCTCATCATACATTTAAAGGATTATATTGCCGTACGTGAATTTTGTGTAGGAGCGCTTACGATAATGCAAACACTATATATGATGCACGGGAAGACGCAAATTCATGCAGAACGAGTATTGGCAAGGATTTAAAACCGGAATCATTAGGAAACGCCATGAAGGACACGGAAAATGAAGCGTATGTTTAAACAACTTATTACTTGAACCAATTATTTTTCATAAACTATTGTATTTATTTTTAACGTAAATATTTTATTGGTAAATTTTATTTGTGTAAACACAGAAATGATAATATACACAAAGACGAAAAGGAGTCAAAGTTCTGATGACGTAATCCGCAAAAATCAAGATGCGGTTTGTGCTGGCTTATAAAGTGCATGAATATACAAAATCACAAAGTGTTCAATAAAAATCTTTTTAAATCACATTGGTACAAAATTTAAAAAAATAAACTTAGAAAAAAAACTTGTCGTAAATAGCATATTATTATATTTTCTGCGAATCTACTCTGGCCAAAACATCTTCTTTTGTTATTTTTTTGGAGATTCCCAACTAAACCTTTTTTATGAAGGTATGGCCTGTTCATGTATTATTAAACGTTATTGTAATTTTATGCATCCAATTTCTTGATTGGTAAGACCAGATACGAGTTGTACTGTACTTTTTATATGTACACAAACAGGTTTTATAGAAAGAAAAAATGACTTTGAATAAATAAATGGAATTGCTCCAGGCATTATAACCTATTAACAATAAGTAAATAGTATTAAATACTAAATACTTGTAAATACCATAAAAATATCGTCATGCATCGTATTGATTATTGGACTCTTGATCTCTTCTCAGAAGAATGTCTGCATACTGAACTGTAGACATGTCTATATACAAAGAGCAAATTTTATATACGTTTTAATATGCAATCGCATTTATAAACGCATAATTTTGATCTCAACAACAAGGGCCGTCCTCATACAAATATTATTACTGGAAAAGGAAGCGGTACATTTAGTAGTGGAAGGAGATAAGAGAGAACTTTGGTGTTAACATTTTTTCGTTAAAGAAAATTGAAAGTAAATCTATTTATCGTTTTTGATTTAGAAGAATTTTATTTAGACACTACTCGCATATGTGCGTAACAAAGATACTGTCAAAATGAAGACTTTCAAGTGTGAATTTGGGCATTTGTATTATGTGCTCAAAGTACTTACAGTATTTTGCATCGTGATTAACTTTCCAGGTGCTTTTTCTTTAAAGCTGTCATTTTCAGCATCTGAAGAGATTACATCCACTGAATCATATACTGGAGCAAAACATTCACGAAGCGTTCCCAGTGAAAATGTACAAGTTCGTTCTGGACTTGGCAGTGACGATTGTAACTGCACTAGTTTGTTTCAATGTGATTTAGGTGGAAATAGCAAGGAAATGAATAGCGGTGAAGTCGAAATAGATGAAGATGAAAATGGTGCAAATCTGGAAGTGATTGATATTAGAAAAGGACTTACATCTACTCAAACTCCAGGAGGTTTCTCTTGTGGTCATTATCTGGAAATTTGTTGCAATGTAAATAAAAAAAATTGACTTTGATTAAATATATATGTATTTTTTAAAATATTTTTATTACAAGTGCATTGTTAAATTGTATTTGACTTAATTGGTGCATAAAAATATTCCAGCATTATCAACGAAATCCTCCATCAAAGCAAATACCCCCTCGAACTGGTAGTAATCGACCAGGAAATGAGCAGAAAGAAAAACGTCAGCAGTGTGGAAAGCGCAACAGCCACGGGGTTGGATTTCGCATTGTTGGTGGAATTGAAGGAGAAGCTCAAATGGGAGAGTTTACTTGGATGATTGCTGTAACAGAGCTGAATAAAGAAAGACAAGGAACCGTATATCTTTGTGGGGGCTCATTGATACATCCAAGAGTAGTTTTGACCGCTGCTCATTGTGTCGAAAAGTACTTTTAAAATTAAATTTATTAATTCAACGAAATTTTTTTACACATGTATTTCAAAATTTTATATTTTTACACATGTATTTCAAAATTTTATATTTTTAGTAAATTGGCGGAAAATTTAAGAATCCGCGCAGGTGAGTGGGATACAAATACCGAGAGAGAAGATCCCTATATACACTACGATAGGATGGTTAACCAGGTATGCTTATAAGGATCTTTGCAAAGATTAAAAAAATTATAAATCGATATCTAAACTAACAATAATAACTACAATAATGTACCCTTCATCATAGACAATCATTCATGAAAGCTACTCCAAGAAAGGAGTTCTGAAGAATGATATTGCGCTTATTGTGCTCACCAGAGATGTTCCAATGGCAAGACACATTGGCACAATATGCTTATCTCCGGATCTAAATCCCTCCCCGAGTGTCCGATGCTTTGCTTCAGGATGGTAATAAATATTTTTGCCCCACATTTTATGTAGGTATAGGTAATATAATCATTCTAAAGATATGGTTAATAAATAAATCGTACTACTTTTATTTTTATAGGGGCAAACATCTTTATGGTCAGTTTTGGTTGGATTTGTGCATAATCTACTTATAATGGCATCAATACTACCGTATTGATCATCTTTATACTGTGCTCTTTTCTTACAATTCATTAACAGGCAGAGACGGCAACTATCAGTCTATTCTCAAAAAAGTAGATTTGCCAATTGTCCTACAAAGCGAATGTCAGCAGCTATTTCGAAAAACGGCACTTGGTCCAAAATTCGTACTGCATCAATCTTTTGTCTGTGCCGGCGGTGAGCGTGGTAAAGACACTTGTAAGGTAATAGACAATGCTATACAACGCAAAAGGAGTTTGAGTTAATTTAACCATAAAAAGAATCAAAGTTACGATAAGAACAAATAAGGACATTTACGACTATATGAACGTAAATTTATTTAAATACTTTTTTCTAATTGGGGTAGGGTGATGGTGGTTCACCGTTAGTTTGTCAGATACCTGGGTCTGACCGTTATGCACAGTATGGGATTGTGAGTTGGGGTAATGTTAAATAAAGAAAGGCAGTATCAACTTGTTTAATGTAAATCCTTAATTAATATAAAAAAATATTTATCAATGTTCTTTTTTCTTGTTTTAAATCTAGGTTTAAATTGTGGTGATCCTGTTCCTGGAGCCTATGTAAATGTTCCATTGTTCGTTCCTTGGATCGAGCAAAAAATAAGTGAACTTGGATTTGACACTAATGCTTACAAGGTCGAAAGTTAAATTAGTAACGATTATTTACTTTGAATATTTAGACACCAAGTATACCGAATATATTTTAGGTGATGCTCTTCTTTTATTTTAGCATACAAAATAGAACTTTGATTTTTCGTGTACCACTATATAGCATTTTCATTTTAGTGTAAAGTAACAACTGTTTTTCAAGTCTAAATTCATTATGCAGGCATATTGATTAGATTATTTTCATGCTTAAAATGAACAAGGGACAACTATTTAATTTATCCATTCATAAATGCCATTCTTTTATTATGTAACACTTAAACTTTAAACAAAAAATAACCTTTGTTTATGTTATTTCTATTTGAAATTTGGCCTTCACTATAGCGTATATACATATAATTGTCGAAAGGTGTATACACCAATAGCAAGTTTTTATAGTGACAAATTTATCAATAATTCCATCTTGCTATATTTTTTCATAAACGCTGTTCCTCATCTCGACAAAATGTAACCATTTTTATTGAATTCAAAATTTCAGTATTAAAAAAGTTAAATAAATATATTTGTTGAAAGTGAGATTTTTAAGTCATCATGTTTATTTACGCATTTATAAATCCTCCTCCCACTCACTCCAACCAGCCAGTTGAACAAAACAGGAAGCAACCACTACTACCAGCACCCCAACAATAACCCAGTCGTTGGTTTTGGCAATGCTCCGCATTTTCTACATATTTATTGGCATCAACAAAGTAATTAACCCAAATGTATAAGTTTGTGCACATATCCGTTGACAAGATAACTCTTTAGGCCAAGTATGCGCGCGCAAAAATTCGCAACAATGCTATATGCAATTGTTTGAACTGGCCGGCGCTACAATGTATAACATCATACTATTGTGCATCTTCCAGTAATAGCTTTTCTAAAACTATTATTACTTTTAAACTCCCTTTTTTCAAAAAATTACTGAAACAAAAATGTTGTAAATCATTTGAAGTTCGCTAGTTAAATTCTTTTTTGATTTTTAGCGTTGCATTCACTGATCATTCGGGGGTGAAGCGCATGCATTTTTCTATGATTTATATTATTGCAGCTTGATGATTTCTTTGCAAAATGTGTTCACTACGCGGAACAAAATGAAAAGAAGCTTTTTGCTACTGCTGATTTTTATAATAAGTACGTGCATAGTTATTATAGGCACTCGGGTTTTTATCTTTAATCACATCATCACGCACGTATTGAATGCTGTGATGATTAATTGCATTCTATTAAATATTGCAATATAATACATTATTAAAAGAAAATATTTCACTTGTGCAAGCAGGAAATGTACTGCAATGAATAATGGCACTGATATACACACACGAACGAATTTTTTTGTAAAGTTTCTGCATTTATTGCAAACTAAACAAAGCATAAAAAATGTAAAATTCGTGCGTAAGCTTGAAGTACTCATCTATGCACACAAATGTTGTAGCAAGCGTGTAACTTGTAAGCACAAAATTTGTCTGACGAAATATTATTACCCTTTTGTACGTCAAAGAACTGTTTAACTGATGAGATGATGAATAATGAAAAAAATAGCATAAAGGTCTATCTTTATCATCAAATAAACCCTGCAATTTTGGTTTGTTAATTTTTTTTACTTGTGTCTTTAATTAACCTATAATTATTATTATTTCTAATATTTAAAAAGAGGAAGCCAACTCATTACATGGTTAATCTTCTATATTTATACGGCTAATTAGCCCAACTAATAACCAACCTATGTAGATCTCTGTAGGAAGAAAAAAAATTATGAGCAAAAGGTAGTACACACTTTCATTATTAATATTATTGGCTGTAATCAATCATTTTTTTATCAAAAAGGAAGAGTTTAAATAGAGTAGCTGCTTAAACAACACTGACTTAACCTTAATTATTGAGAATAAATTTACATTTTTCACTTCCTCCCAAAAAAAGAGATTGTAAAGTATTCTTGGCCGTAAAGTTGTGAAATTGGTAAAGCATTATATTTTGTAATGTACCGACCGCAACAGTAAACAAGTCGACACATGCCACAAAACAGTTTCTCTTATTCCCGCACCATGATGATGACGGTCTGGTCTTCGTCGGAGAGAATGATGATCACAGGCAAATAACAGAAAGTTGTTTTCTTTCTCTTTTAACTCTCTCTCTCTCTCTCTTTTCTTCATGTCTTTTTCAGGGGAAGTGATATATTTCCTTACCAAGTCAATAAACACTTCAACATGTGTGCTTCTGGTTAATGATTGTCATTGTATATTTTACCCGGTTTTGTTCATTCCGGCTCTAATAAGCTGAAAATGAGATTGAGATACTCAAGTGCAGGGAAGCGTTTTTTATACCAAGAATTTAAAGACATGCATGTATCTCTTTTGCATACCCTGTATCATGTTCACAGTTTTTATGGAGCATCCTTTGGCATGACTTCAAAAGAGCATTAGAAGCGCATAAAACGGATGGATAACATGCATTTGAGTTCGGCGCTCATCAAGGATAAAAAAGTTACAGCTAGCATATGGCACGGTACACTACTAGATTTTTCCTGATCCCTTTTTATCGTTCGGTTTTGAAAAAATGATATAGAAATATTGAATCGTTTTTTTAAAAAAAGCTGCAACGTATCTAATACAGTCGAATGTTGCTGTTTGACTGGCTTCCAGAAGAAACACTGAACATTTCAAGGTCATGTAGCAATGAATGAAGCGCAATTTACTACAAGTGAAAGCTTTCTCAACTCAACTTTACAAAAAAGGTTTTTGATTCATTCATAGTAAGATGTCACTGTCATGTTTGCACATATCCTGCGGTTACGTACAACGTGTTTATATTGTAATTCACCACAAACATGACAGCACATTGATATGAATGAAAACGAAGTTCTAAATCAAAATATGTCAACTATCTAGGTATTCAGATTATGATGTCGTGAGTTTTTTACTTGTTTAAAATTTGTTTCCTTTTTTGGATTTTTGAATATTGTGGAATCGTTTATGCATATACCTAAGCACAAAAATCAGTTCATAATATTCACATAACAAGAATGGAGAAGAAAAGTAAAGGTACATATGTTACATACCTATATAGATATATATCTAAGCTTGAAATTCCTGTCTAGTGTAGAAAAGAAGCTTTAAAAAATCCGAAACCATTCAAGTTCACTCTCAAGCTTGTTTTTTTACTTGCATCCTCACGATATCGCTCACCTATCCACTTAAAATGCTTCAGTCCGTCAAAAAAATGCCAGGATAAGTGTAAGTGTAGGAGTAAAACTTGAATAAGGAGAAATAAGAAAAATTAGTAAAATGATAATAATAATAATAAGTATACAAACTAGATATTATGCACCTTGCAGTGTTGTTTTTCTTGGTAGATGCTTTAATTTTGATGGAATTTTCGTTTTGGCGCTTGTACTGCTGAGTGAAGATGAACAGCGAAAGGGATGAAGTGGTATTGCATAGTTTCATGTTCACAACAAGGGGCAACATCTTAAATAGATACGGTTCGCTGGGCTCTTCCTTCTCTCATAGTTTCATTTTCAGTTTCTTTCGCAAAAAATCTAAATATGTTGCTGATAGAAGAAGAGGCGATAGAAACGAGAGGAGAATAGCAAATAAAAAATACCTTATAATAATAATAATAATACGTCAATGAATACCTATACGCACTTTTATTTACTAAATAGTTATTATTGTTATTTCCACTAAAATGCTGTTCAAGTAAAGTATACTTTATGTAGGAAGAAAAAAAGAGCATGAGGAATAGGAAAGGAAGAAGAAGAAGAAATATGTGCATGAAATATTTTTCTCGCAAAGAACTCCATTTTAGGGAAATTCCTAAGAAATGAAGATTCTGTGTAGTAGTGGTAGTAGTTTGGTTAAAGCAATCTACTACAGAAAAAAAATACCATACTGCGCTGCTGCACAATATCGTGCAATCCCACTAAAAGTGATATGGTTAGGAAAAGATATTTCTTTAGTTTACGACTACGCAGACACTTTGAAATGAAAGAGAAATTCAAATAGCAAAAGAATTGAAATTTGTGGCATGCGTACATGCAATACATAACATTTTGTTGTTACTCTCGTAGTAGTAGTAGAAGAAGAAGAAGAAGCGTATATGTAGGCATCTTGCTTTGTTCGTGCACTTTTTCCATTCAATTATACTTGTACGTTCTTTTTTTCTGATGATGAGATGATACACTTGCTGTTGTAGTATTGTGAAGCAGCACAAAGCCAGCGTAACTAAAGCTGTGAAAACTTGTCTGAATTTAATGTCTTTGCAATGAGGATGATGATGATTATCTTCATCATGACGATGCTCCTGTCAGATACCAAGTGAAAGAAAGGTGTTTGCGCAGCAGCGGCAGGCAGTAAGAAGTAATGCAATGGAGAAAAATGCGGAAACTAGATGGGAAAAAGACAAAAAAGCATTTTTTGTCAAGAAAAAAATACACTATTCTTTTATGGAGTTTTGGGCGCAAGTGCCGATCAACCTTGAAGAAATTATGGTGTTTTTCTAGCATTTTTCTGAGATCTTTAGTTGATGGGTTCAATGTATGCAATTTAGTCTTCTTATTCTGTCATAAGGATCATCATCACATTATAGCCCTTTTCCTAAACTTTGTGAACTTTATTTCATTCAATTTTTTTCTCATTATTTCCAGCATCCTGCTTCTCCTCCTTCTTCTCATTTTATACACTTTTTTGCCTTTTCACTTGCTTTTATGCGTTTTTTTGTAACAGTTGAAGAGTAAACCCCTAATTATTTCTTAGCAGTGTCAATTTTAAGGGGCTTTATACAAGAAAGAAATAATAATAATAATATATAAAGAGCAGAGGTTGATGGCTCATGTCATGTTCCAGTTTTACATTTTTTCAATAAGTATGTGGCCCACTGGGTTTTGAGCAATGAGCGCATTTTATTCTTTTGTGCAGTTAAAACTGAAAGGAATGTTCACTAACAAGGCTTCTATTTTTTACTTTCTTCTTGTCAGTAGAAATGAATCTGCCATGGTCTCGGCGGGGACTTTGTCACCATATTGTCGTCATCATCATTATTACACATCACCCTGAACATACATATCTATCCAAACTTGCATTGTTCTTTTTAGATGGAATTATTACTTTTTTTATTCAGAAAATATTTGGGTTCCTATTATCTGAACAAGTTTTAGTTTTAAGCGTATTTTACGATGTTAATATAAACCAGCAGCAATTTTCTCAAACAATTTAAATATGCTCAGAGTTGTCTACATGTTAAGCTACTTGAACAAAAGAATTGATATCTGAAAGACATAAAAAAGAATTGGGAAATATTAAATGAAGATAAAAAAGAGCACTATGTTTTGTAAAAAAAATTGCTGGTATGTTTGTATATCTCCCTTTGTGATCTTAATGGAAGTGCAGACGAAAGTGTAAAGTAGTAAAATCGCTTTTCGTCTACATGAATACCTCCACACTTTCCTTGAAACTCGTACTTCACTTGCTACTTCTAAAATTCTTTATTGTTGCATTCCATATGGCTACATGCGCAAAGATTGTACGTAGTGAAACCGCTGCTGCTGCAATGTTACTTTACTACCAGATTTGCTTTTTATGTGTATCATATATATGTTTTTTACTTCATTTGCATTGCCTGACAATTTTTTGGGATCCCATTCATTCTTTTAAGCCCATCATCAACTATCAAATAACTTGAACAATATGACTCAATCTGCAGTGCAGTGGTACATATACATTTACTAATGTATATATGCGTATTTTGTAACAAAAATAAGTACGCATGATTTTTTTTATTCCGCTGAAAAATTCCTAATTCTCAATTTCATTTAAACTGCACATGCAAAGGCAAGGTGTGTGTGTGCTGGTTTCAGTTTACTGGGTATTCTTTCATGTGACGATGTTAGGCATGTTCATCTAAACAAACAAAAAGTGTCAGCGCTTATATTGCGGTGGAGTCTTGAAGCAGTGGCAGCGTTGTTGTTGTTGTTGCTATATATGTACATATTGTGTAGTATACTATATTGCCTGTTGATCTAATACTCATATTGTTCTATCACGTGTCTTATGGATAATGTGCTGCATTAAATTGGGAACACACCTTGCATCCTCAATCTTTTTTAACTGATGATTGTAAGATTGAGATGATGCTCGCGCTTCAGCAGTCATCTAAAACGATTCTTTTTTTTTCTCAGCGCTCATATACAGCCGCTGTATTATTATTATATTTAGTTGATACTGCGAAACATAAATTTTGTGTCGGTATGCATAATTACGAATTTAAACTACAAAAAGACAGGGATTATTATGAATCTTATTATGTAACTCATGCAATTTGAAAATGGAGTATATAATAGAGTAAATTATCATTCTTGCGTAGATATATAGGTATATATATATACATAGGTGTATATGTGCACAAGTGTATATAGTAAGTAGATTAAAATGCGCGTGTTTTTGTCGTTCTTCATCAGTGAGTAGGTACGTCTATAATTTCATGGTGAACAGAGAGATAGCATTTTTATCTGATGCAGTGTCGTCAGCAAATCTTTCATATCGTAAGAAAAATCAATGCATTTCCGCAATAAGAATTTTTTTGTGTATGTGTGCGCTGTGTTTTTATTAGAAAAGGAGCCATCTGGTATTATCCAATTTTGAAAACTGTGATGAAATTTAAAAGGCTATGTACAATAATACCCTCATATGTGTAGTTTTGTACTTAAAAATATTGTGAAAAAACATGCACCATGTCTTGTATTTTGAAACATATTTTTTATATTCTAATAATAATAATAACAGCTTATATAGATTTAAAAACACCAAGTAGCGGTGACAGTCAGCGACATTTTCTCCAAAAACGTTTAATGTTTTAATAGATTGTGTGACTCTGCTGTGACAAAAAATGGATGAATGAAAAGCATATAATACGCCACAAATAGAGACTTCCTTCGTCTTTCAATTTTTCAATATGAACGAATTCTTTTTTCAATTGAAACATTGCACACATATATAGACGAGAGCTTGTGTAGGTAATATCTAATGGACAAGTCACGAAGTTACATAGGTAGTTGAATTGAATATCAAATGAATCAATTCAACTAAGCTCAACCTACATACTGCGGCATTTGCGTCTCTCTCTCTCTCTCCATTTGTGTCTAGCCCACTCAAGAAGTAGACCCAAACTAAAAATGTTGGCATTATCATCTCAAAGTATTTAACTTTTTCAACTGTCACCAAGCTCATGTCAGCCGGTTGTTTGTACATTTTATAGGAGCATAGCATATGCAAAGATGTGGTACTTCTTTTAAAGATTTTTTTATTCGAAAAAATATATCATGCACACTATCAGTTTCAAAAGATTGTACATGTTGTCTGCAGGCTGACACAGTTTGTTCTAGTAGTTTTTATGTGTGTGGTAGTAAGTAGTAGTAAAAAAAGTGGTGAGAAAGTGATACTCAATGAACATTACCTTACTTCATTTTCTTTCTTCTAAACATATCCCAATACAGCATTGCATCATCATCATATCATCGTGTATTTGTTAGTATATCAGCTCAGCAGCAGCATTGGCACGAGTACAACTTTGATCGCATCACATTTTTATGGTATGTCTGCCTGCATCCTTGTCTGTGATCCAACACAGACTGATGGAGAGGCACAACTTGGAACATCTTTTTGACTGCTGTTGCTGCTGCTTCTTCTTTCTTCGCAGTAGCAGTTGTTGCGGTACTCGTAGCAGCAGCATCAACCAACATACATACATGAAGAATAAAAACGTTTTAAGAACAGAACAGTAAATACTACGCTGTACATACATACATAATATATTATATTAATACCTAAACCTAATCACCAAGACCAACTACTGGGAGTGCATTTTCTTTGGCCGCAGCAGCAGCAGCAATGAGTAATGTCATTGCAAAGTGCAAAAGGTAAAATGCAATGCAATGGCCTTATTCTTCTAATCTTTGTATGTCGCACGAACTGTACTTTGTATGTAAAATGCTAATTTTATTATGAATCTTCAATTTTCTGTTTCAAGTGACCACTTTTGTTCATGTTTGCTCTGCAAATAACAGTATAATACAGATATTTTAAAATGTTGTATTCATTTCATTTGTAAAAATTTGCAGTGACTCATTTGACCTCACCATTTCTCATTATAGTATTATCGTGCTAATAGCTAATAAAGTTAATCGGGACTAGATTTTGAATTCTGTGACTACTTTTCTTGTTTGTATTGCCAAGCCCATCACAATAGCCCATGTATTTTTCTAATCCAATCCGGTTAACTTACCCATGTGCACCATTCTCGGACAGTCTGCTGAATTTGAAAATGCCACATATTTTTCTCTTTTGGTAATACAAAGTATTTACTGCTGAATCATCAAAATAAACTAATGATAAGGTACATGGAGAAAAATTTCGTGACTTCTGCAAGCACACATATAAGACACCGAAACCTTTTCGAATTACAAACCTAGCATTAGCTATAGTACTCGTCAAGAGTTTTTTAGGCTTGGTTATTAACCCATGTAAAAAACCATGGTCAATAGAAAAAAAACCACCTAAAATATTTAATTCTGCGTAAAAACACAAATTCACGTCACGTTGTTACTCTATCAATGACACATCTTTTTAATGTTTAAAACCAACCAAATATATATGTAGAAATTAAGAGAAATGCTGATTATAAATTTTGAATGTGCATCATAACAAATTATTATTACCAAACCAATGCAATGTGATGACAATAATAATCATCAAGCAGGAAAGTTGTAAAGATATTGTTACAGCAAATTATTGGATAAATTCATGAAAATAATATTCAGAAAATTGAATTATGTAGCAGACCATTTAGCGGTATTTTAATAGTAATCATGATTATGTGATAAGCATACATGGGCATTATTAGATGATGTTGCAGTGCACTTCCTTTCAACTCTGATTATTATAGTTGACTACTATATTACCAAAAAAACTGCGTATGATGATGATTATTATCATCATCATCATCACCATATCAAGGCAATACAACGGCAGCGCTGCAAATCTACTCGTAACAACAACAGCAGCAGCTCTTTTCAAGTATAATATCAACAAGTGTAAAGTAACAGTACACGGTTTTGGTATCTATATGGCTTATGGCTTATGTTGCATAATCATCATCATCATAATAGTATACAATACATGCATTCACTACAGCAGTCCATAATACAATTTTTCTCTGGTCTGGTGTAACGTTTGGTTGGTTTTACTTTTTTCAAAGTTTGGCTTTCACGTAGTAATTTTTGCTATAGAGCCAGAGAGCCATCATCATCAGCAGCACTCTGTAGTATTATGCAGAATCGATACACAGTTTGTGCTGTGCACTTTTTTTTAAAAAAAGCTAAAAAATTGGGAGTCATTGTGCCCCCCTCAATAATACAGCAATGTTGGATATTATTATCGTTTCTGTCTTCTTTTTTTACACACTTCTTCCTTCTCAAAATTATCCAACCGTGTAGACAAGTGAAATATATAATATATATTAAGTAATATAGAATTTGTGCTCAACAACAGCAATAACAACAATACTATCTTCTTCGTCTTACTTACTGTTTTGCTACTGTGCTTGTGTGTGCCTATAGAAAATTATGTACTTTATCAAAATAACAACATGTAAAAAGTTGGTGAGCGAGTAGGCCAAAAAATTAACCGATGAAAATGCAGGGAGAGCGAGCTTTTTATATAATAAGTGATCATTTTTTTAGTACAAAAGGATAGTAGTTGTTGTTATCATCAAACAAGTTAAAAAAATCGAGGTGCCGGTATGGTGGTTTTGTGATGCCTGAGTTCGTTGAGGAAACCGAATCGAAAGGTAAGACAGACAAATAGAGACACATAATAGTGAATAATAAAAAATAATGTGAATCTTGCCTTTTACTAAATTTAGTTAAGTTTGCCGTACAATTTTACATGGAGCACAAAAAAATAAATGTAAAAAAAATTCACCAAGACCAAAAGAGACCTACTACTTTGCTCACCGAAAGAAAAAAAGATGAAGTATTTTTTTCCAAAAAAATGCTTTAATTGGACTTTGTCTCCACATTAGGACCGCTGTCGGGATGTTTCATGGCACTTTGTCTCCCTATTTTTTCTAGTTTTGTTTTTATTCATTATCGATCTAATGATCCTTGTTACCACAAAAGGACAGATCACTGACAAAACATAAATGAATGTGCATGTAAAACTGACGTGGTAGCAAGATAGCACAGTATACAATTTAGAATAGGAAGCAACGGCAAACAAAAGTATACAAACAAATGCATCTTGTTTTCTATCCATTATATACCGGCATTTCCCAAATAACTACAGTATGCTACTACTTCTTTCTATATACGTATATACCATAAGCAATAATGCTACTTTTACTTTACTTAAATACTGGGCATCTTCCGACTATTTATTTACTACCACTTCTTTACACAACACAGGGCTGAAAATTTCTCATGTGCTTTATTGCTGATACACTTTCTAGCTAGCATCATCATCAACATCATACAAGTTACCACAAAGTAGTGTGTAGCATTATACTACTATATGTGCAGTTGAGAGAAATTGAGAGAAAAAATATGAAGCGTTTTGTATGATCGTCAGCATATATAGCATGTTGTAATGTAACACACTGTACTTATTTATTTGAGTTTCCTACAATTTACTATTTTGTTAAGTCACTTTTGAAAAAAACTGCACTCCTTTCGCTGCATCCTAATATATGATACGTTCGTGTACACGTCGAGTATTTTATGCATTTACTGCTAGATGTGTAATATTAAATTAAAATTCTATTTTTACGTAAGCAGCAAATCGAGGGAAGGGTGCGCAATTACAAAGGAAAGGAAAGAGAACGGAAGAAAAAACAATTCCTTCCCATTTTACATGTTGTCTCCTACTACTCTAGTACTAACTCCATTTTGTATAAAGTCGAGCACAAAGAAATAAGAAAGTAAGCAAGAAACTGAGCAACACAACAGCTACGCCAAAATATAGTAAGAGTAACAGTTGTAGAAAATGATGCTGTTGAGTGGCGACCTCCAAAGTCCCTTGTTTCCGTTACATCATTAAGTTATGCCACCACCACCACCATCATATCATCATCATCACGCAGTCAAGTAAGCAACGCTACTACTACTTTATATTATTTTCGTATTATTATTTCTTACTGTTTCGTGAAATATACTTGGAAAACGAAGCATGCTTGTTGTTGTTGAAAACAAGTACATTTGTAACAATAAGCAAATGTGAAGGTCCTCTGATTTTGCCTTTTTTTACTGTAAAGTGAATACATTGTTCTCTTTGCTTTTTTTGCTTCGGTACGCTTTTCTTTCTAAAAAAGAGGCAGAGCACAAAAGTCACATCCCAGTCACCACAAACCGCACGTAAAAGTGTTACCCGTTTTACTCTTCACGTTTATGTGTGTGTGTGTTCAGTGAGCAGGTTCGGTGGTGGTGGTAGTGGTGTTTTTGATGCGATGACGATATTTCTGCCATCACCGTATAAGGTATAAAGGAAATATAATATAGTATGTACGCATTTTATGGTGGGTGAAACGAAACACATCAAGTTTCAAAACTCTTCAAAAACCGACAACCCAGTTTATTTAACGCGTGTACAAGCCGTGCATAATAATATAGCACAGAGCATGCATATAGGTACACAAGTAGTGTACCCATACATACAATAAGTGCAATATGCAAATGAAAAAAAACTTCTAAAAAGGCTCGCACTCCGGAAAATCACCCAAAAAACAAAACGTCATTAGGAAAACGTTAAACTGGAAGGCAGAGGTTGAGGGGAAAATCGTCGTAAAAATCTTTCTTTTGTATTTACAGCACCACTTCTTCTTCTTCTTCTTATGCAACAACACACACCTCCTTCGTCACACAAGAAGAAGAAGAGTAAAAGTACTAGAGTCACAGGACTTGTCGTCTTCTTCTTCTTCTTGGTCGTCGTCACAAGACCTTTCAGTTGTTTTGTCGTTCTCCCCATACGTTTGTAAAAACATATCCATATATCCGTACTCTTTCTTTTTACCATTTACAAAAAGTGACACCATACACCACACCACGCACTCATATTGTTTAACTCTTCTACAGAGCAAATAACATCTTTACTGTGTGTGTCTTAAGTAGCATATTCACGCACATATGCACACATTCTTATTAACTTTTTTTGCCTCTTTATTGTATTACGCTGGGCATAACGTTATTAAGCCGAGAGTTTCATGTGTATCAAAGTGAGAAAAGTTCTTCCTCTGAATACTTCCTTCAGTTGTCTCCGTATTTTTCTACCACCACCTCTCTACTCTGTCAGTCTACTCTCAGTTCTTTACAGAGAAGAGAAGAGATTATTATTGTAAGTTAGTTAGTGGCAGAGTAGGTAAGTAGAAGTAGCAACTACACAGTACAAGAGAGTCAGTCAGGCTTTTAACCAGTAAACCATGGCATAATGATCCTACCCTACTACTAGTAACTCTACTATTAGCAGCAGCATAGAGCCATATAATAATAATAATATTATAGTCAATTGTGTTTGTTATGCAGTAAAAAAAGAAACAAGTAAAGTATCCATCCATCCATTTATCCATTAGTAGAAAGAAATACATTTCTTACTTGGGTGCCTTTTACTTCTCTCTCTCTCTCTCTCTCTACACACATGAAAGAGTAAGTACATTATTTATATATATTTATCCACTGCCACAGTCAGTCAGAGTCAGAATAAAATACAGCGATACACACATTTTTTTACTCCATGCAAACAAAAAAATACTCTGCTCGTGTCACACTCGTGATTTTCTGGGATCAGGCTGAATACTAATAGCAAGTAAAAAAAAGAAAATAGATACCCAATCCGCGTATTATTATTACTCTACTTTGCACTTGGTTGGACTATGGCTAGGCAGCAAGCAGCAGGCTCCTACTACTATCTCTGTTTATTAGTGTTGTTTCAGGAAATAGATGGATAGATGCAAGCAAGTGCGTAAATTCTTTTTAGTCTTAAATAAGCAAAGCTAACAAACCAAAGTACATTTTTTGTGTGTGTGATTCCTTTACGCTGCTGCATTGCAAGCATAGCATTGGGTGCTACAACTATCTCTCTCTCTCTCTCTCAGAGAGAATGACTTTTTTACGTTTGTATTTTTTTTGCAGACATCCCATCACATCGTCCCGATCCTCGCCACCGTCGTCGTCATTATCATCATCATCGTCAACAACCGTCTTATTAAGCAATGAACTTGCATAATATAATGTTAGATAGATAAAAAGGGAAACTGGAAGAAAGAAAGAAGGAAAAAAGTGTCTTGAAGGAGTGTGGAGAGCAAACAGAACAAGAAAAGAAGAAAACTTTGGCTAGAAGTTGACTAGTGTAAAAAGAGATGTGATGCATGCTTTGTGAATTCGGGGTATTTTCGATTACGCATCCCACTCATCCGATCCATCCTTCCAGCTCTAAGCTCTTCTCTCACTTGAGTCAGTTGAGAGTTTACCTTTAGTGACATCGGTGCTTTGTGTCCAGTCAGTTGTCTCAATCAAATCAAAATCACGCACTGCTGCTGCTGCTGCTGCTGCTATAAGCTATATAATATAGTCATTCTAAATTAGCTCACTGGATTTCCGCTACTAGTTTTTATGTAGAATTGACTTGTTTATTATATCCTTTTACAATATTATTCCATATTTATCACTGATTTACCTAAGAAATACAAGCCAGAATATATATATTAAAAAAGTTCCTACTATTTTACTTTTTATGTATAAAACGTGTCAGGTGTACATGTTTTAT